>ML823144.1:8445-35609 GCA_009831015.1 Picea engelmannii
TGATCATCATTTAGTGTCTCTACAAAGAGTTTAAAAGAACCATAATTGTTTAAGCACGGTAACAACTGATTCACCCCCCCTCTCAGTTGTTTAACAAATCCTGGATCTATTGCTAGGATTGAAGATTTGGATGATGTTTTGTTGAGGCATTGGGGGGATAAAAAGGATTTCCTTTATTATATTACAGAATTTGGGTCACTTTAAAGGAAAGAGGGGGAATCTGTTTCAGATTTCTAGAAAATATTTAATAGAATGTACAACAATATTCCCACTTAAATAAAGCTTACAGAAACCTCTACCAATTATTTTGACCCTGAGTTTTTCCTCCTATTGAGAGAAAGAAGATCTACATCTCTAACTCATATGCAAGATGAAGATTTGTAAGTAGAATATAACATATTAGCAGCTAAAACACTTAGGGGAAAATCTGATTGAGACAAAAGGAAAGGTAGGATAGAGGCTTCAACCTCATAATCCCCTATTGTCTACCCTCAAGTTGATGAACTTACAAAATTGGTAAAATCACTTTCTGCTGAAATGGAGAAGTTGAAACTTGAAGGAAAACATAACTATAGGAACACACATAATGCTAATAATAGAGATAATTTCAGAAGAGAAAATAATGTCCCTCATGTCCTCCAAAGAGATCAAATAAATAGGGATAGAGATGATCAAAGAGTCCATGCCCCTATCCAAAACAACCTTGTGGCTGATGAGGAAGGATAAGATGAAGAAAATGATCCTGAAATCCATTGCCTTGGTGACAGCTCTTCATCTCCTCATTTAACCCAATCCTCATATGAAGAGTCTCTCATGGATAGTCATTTAAATTAATTGATTAAAGGGGAAAAAATAAATGGAAATCCAAGTAAATGAAACCTAAGGACAAAAACAAAGATGGGAAGACTGGAACTTTTCATCAGCCCACTAAAACAAAAAATTCTGCTAAGGCTGTGGTAGCTAGTAGGAAAGAAAAAGATGCACAAAACTCCCAAGAATTGGCTAAGAGCCCTACCCCATAAGTTAAAGAGATTTTGAAATCTCCATTCTCTTTTAGCTTTGAGAGTGAGATTCAAAAACATAAAATCCCTATACCTTTTTTGGAGCTGATTAAGAATGAGGACTTCAAAAGATATCTTTCTAAAATGTTGCATCCCGGGCCTCCCTCTAATTCCACAGATTCAGTCAACCTTCAAGATGAAAAACTAGTTGTCATCCTGGGACCTTTGGTAGAGCATAAAGATGACTCTTCCCCCCATTTCTACACATCATTAAACATTCATGATAAAGTGTTGCACAACTTCTTGACGGACTCAGAGGCATCTCATAACCTCATGTCTAAAACTTTCTAATGGACTCAGAGGCATCTCATAACCTCATAACCACCTTGTTTTTTCACTTGATAGTGATTTAGGATCCAATATGTTGCAGCTCACTGATGCTCCTCAACCACCTATTGAAATTATAAAGCATTCCACCACCTCTTGTGAATATCATCCTCCTAATACCTATGTTTGGAAGATGTTTTCTGATGGGGCCTCTTCTAAGGATGGTGGTGGTTATGGGGCAGTCTTTATTTCTCCTACACAAGAGATCATATCTTTTTTCTACAAGATGGAATTTGAAACTGCAAACAATGTGGTAGAATATGAGGCTCCTATTTTGGGTTTGAGGGCCATGAAATAAATGAGGATTGAAGAGCTAGCAGTGTTTAGATATGTTGAATTAATTGTTGATCAAGTTAAAAATTTGTATCAAGATAAGCACCCCAGGTTAAGGAATTACATAAATGAAGTTTGGGATCTTGTTGATAGTTTCTTCTTAGCCTTTAATATCTCATTTGTTCCAAGAGAGGAGAACACTATGGAATATTCCTTGGTTGTTTCAGCATGTAATTTCAGAATTTATTTGCCTCCTAAAGTCAAATATGATGTGGAAGTGAAGTATAGACCCTATATACTTGACAATGTCAAAAATTGGAAGGTGTTTGAGGGTGATCTTGAGATAAAAATATTTATTGAGACCGTGGATGATTTTTCTTCCTTACATATTGATCAAGATCATGATACTGAAAAAATCCCTCATGATGATGTTTTTCTGAATAAAATTGTTGACCATCATATTGTTCAGTTGCCCAGTAATCATATTCCAAAAGGACTAGTCCCCTTGGAGAGATTGTTTGATAGAAATGATGTTGTTGTAAAGGTTAAAGGTTAAACTGAAATTGATGAGGTGACTGAGTGAAATTTAGGTACAGAGGAGGATCCAAAGTATGTTAGGTTGTCTAGCATCTTGTCCAAGGAACAAAGGGTTGAGTATGTTAATATTTTAAAAGAGTTTGCTGATGTTTTTTCCTGGAGATACGAATATTTAAGAACATGTGAAACAAAAATCATTGAACATAAGATCCCTTTGAAAGGGGAGACCAAGAATTTTAGGCATCAACTCAGATAGATCAATCCCATGCTGCTGCCTATTATGGAAAAGAAGTGAAGAACTTGTTAGATGCCAAAATCATAATTCCTTTGAGATACTCTGAGTGGGTGGTTTTAACATACCCGACCACCCAGAGGTCAGGCTATGCCACTTAAACAGGATGCAACATTCCCAACCACCCACAGGCTAGGCATGCTGCAGTCCCAAGACTCAATTCTCTGATCTCTAATTCGAAAACAAAGGAATTCTCAACAATGTTAGAAGCATGGACACCACATGAATAAGACAAGATCCATGTCACAACATAAAAGAGATAAGAAATGTGCCATGCACAAAAAATAACCAATAGACAGGAACATTAGAATATATATCTCAGAGATAATTAAATACACAGTGGAATACATTAAACATAAAAAACAGAGAGCACTTATCTTTTCAAGTAAACGTTCACCAACTGGCTACAAACCAAGGACGTTCCCCCCAACCATAGACGTTGTTTTTCATTTACTCTCAACAACAGTTCACCCTGGAGCCAGGGCTATGAATCCACAAGGATGGGTCCTAGGCCAAGTCTAAATACACAGTAGTTGGCTAAGTAGCTCTCAGGTTTCCCAACCTCACAACAATCCTAATTTCTAGCTCTCTTTCCCCCTCAACTTGCACAACCCCAAGAAATGAACACCTTTCTCTACCATGCAGTCCCTGAGGTTGTTCCATTTCTCTCCAGGGATCTAGTGCTACTGGTCAGGAAATATCCCTACTAGAAATTCCAAGGACTCTCAGGTGTGGAGAGTTCCATCCAAACTATCATCAAGTTCATGCAAATAGGCCTCCACTCCCTCCGAGAATGATTAGTAAATCGTTACATCCATTCAACGATGGATCTCCTCTTCCTTCCATTCGTTTCCATGCTCATCCCAAGAGCACACGAACTAGCAGTAGTGAGTGAAGAGGAAGAAGAATGAGTGAATCGGTGAGAAGAGGACGAACCAAGGGAAGAATGACCCCAAAACAACCCCCAAGGGATGTTTAACTAATTACATGAAGACAAGAGCCACATGGCCTCCATTCCAAGAATCTCATGTAACACCCTCTTCTCCATTAAATCAATTATGGGTAAATAAAATAATAATAACAAGACTTAGCCCCTCAAGCCCCCTCTCTCGTGGAATGATAGCCCCCTATCTCTTTTTTCCTTGTCGGTACTGTAGCCAACGATGTATTTTATTAATGTATAGGAAGTGTTACATTTCCTAGGCACTCTGGCCCCTTTTCAACTTTACCAGCTCACCAACCTAAGTCATATTTAAATAATACATTATAGTTTATAAGGGTTAGAACCGGGATGTTACATACCCCTCCCCTTATTTTGGCACTGTCCTCAGTGCACAACACCATTCAAATGGTTTTAACATTACAATTTTAGGGCCTTTGGCCTTAATTCACATAGGCAATCTAGCCCAATCTTATATACATAGGCACTCTGGCCTAAAACATGTATGCATAGGCATTCTGACCCAAAACATGTATGTCTTCAGTTTTTATATTTCTGGCAGTAGTTCCAACCAACAAGATCCCCTTCCCTCTCAACCCTACACAACCCAAAGAAATGAACCCATTTATCTACCATGCAGTCCCTCAGGTTGTTCCACTTCTCCTCAGCTTCAGTGCACTCAGCCAAGAAGTTTCAGAGTTGTGGGTTCCAGAACTCCAGTTGTAGCAAGTCCATTGGACTTTCTTCCTTCCATGCCTTTGTCATTTAGTTTCTCCAACATCACCTTCTTTTCTCTCATAGTCTGTTACTTTTCTAGATCTTCAACATTCATCATTTTCCTACAATATTTCAAATTAGAGAGCATGTCAGTTCAAAATTTGTGCATAAAATTCTCATTCTTTCTCATATTGTAAGAGTAAATTTTCATAATCCAAAACAATACTTATCTATGCGGTTCATGGATCTGCATCCATATGGTTGTCTCGTTAACTTGGCTCATTATTTTCCCTGACATACCCATTATGTGCATGACCCCAATCAAGATATATCAAAGTCTCCTCTTCCTTGTGGTCACTCACCTTCTAGGCCCAGGGTTAGGCATCCCCTTCTCTGCTATGCAGTCCCTCAGGCGATTCATCTTGCCTGACCAAGGTTCTCTTGCACAAGAATATTTCTAGGGACACAGGGTTCTCATGTCACAACAATAGCCTTTTCCATGCTTTCCAGTTTTCATATCCAACATCTCATCTGTATTATACACATATAGTCATCATGATATATCATTATAACCATTTCAAACTTAAATGTCAAATCTTTTTTATAGAGGAAAATAAATTTTCCAAGCATGATATTTCTTCTCATAATGGTTGGCTGTGTAGTTGTAGATATCAATCTTCCTTATGGGCTTACATGCATGCCATATCCAAGACCATTCTACCTGCAATTTCTTTGATTTACATTCGACCAAAACAATTCGTCAGTAATTATCAAATCATAATTCCCAAAATTGTTTTATATAGGAAAATAAAACTTCTAGACATGATCTTCTACTCATAACAATTTGACTCTTGCAGCAATATGCATTGGTCTTGTTTATGGGCTTACAACACTACCATATCCAAGACCCCTTTCTTCCTACAATTTCAACATTCCTCAGCCAAACAAATTGTCACTATCTCATGTACAAGACATATGTTCTCATGGAAATGATTCAAAACAAAATCACAAAGTGTTCTAAGAATTGTTTACAACTACAATTCAATTACTTCTATTAATCCAACTATCAATTGGAATGAACTCATCATTACATACACATGTATTATTAGTCACACAGACTTTTCATAATGCCATAGTTAATAAGATAACAATCAATGTGACAATACCCATGGTCACATCTACACAATGCATCCATGCATTGACTACATAATACCACATAAATATGTCATGTATTCCACTATGATGAGTTGGAAGGTTTGGCCAATGATTCAACACATCATCCACACACTTCCTACTTCTTGCCTAACTATTTGGTTACCTTCCTTTTCCACCCAAGCACAACACCAAGAATATAATCCTTAAGTGCTCTTTAGTGTTGGAAATGAGGTTGCAATCCAAACATCAGATATACAGTAGCTACCATCGATAACTCACATAGCGCTATATCCCTTCCATATCTAACCATATTATGGTCTCACACATGACTATCTCTATGGGTATTCATTGTTATATAAGGAGTATGTCTCATGAATTAACCTAGTTATGATCCCATAACCAATCATAACATAATATGCAACTGACATTTTATCTAAGTGCGTTCTAGCATCAAAAATACTTACACACTCTAGGCCTTCGGCCATTACATATCAATTTAAATACTGAAAATTAACTGAGGGAATCCTTACCTCAATCCCCTTCAACATGTATGCATCAACATAAACTAAATGCATACCTTCCTGGTTGTTACCAACCTACTTGTTGTTGTCTAGCCAACTGATATTTGTAGAATCTCACAGACTTCCCCCTTTATCATTTTGATCATCATTCCTGCCATCCTTATGGGTCTTCACCTTGGTGGAAATTATAAGAAACGACAACATCCACATATTTAACCCCGTTGTATCATTTTTCCTGAATACATAATCCATCCTTTAGTCATACTCAAACATTATTTCATAATAATAGACTATTCTAAGTTCACCAGCATGTTATATGCATATCCAATCATGTACATATGCAAATTTACACATCCATATGCACCAAGCATTTACTGTCAACATGCCTACTAATGCATATGCAATTTAACTTCATTGTATGCTTCATGCACTCTAGTGCATTTTTGTTTCAATTCACTTATTTATTTATCTATTTCTATTGTAGTTGGTTGTCCTTGAATTCCTTTACATCCTTGATGCCTTGTGTGCTCCCATTATTCTCTTCTTCACTATGGTTCCCTGGGTCAGAACACTTTTCCAACCACATTCCACCTGACCATTCTTTCCCACTTAGTACCATTCCCCAATGGAAATCCATTTTCATTCAGTGCCACTTTTGAAGTGAGAGAGAATTCCAATTCCTCTGCATTGGCATATTGCTTCCACTGTGAACTCTGATTTAAGATTTTAGACAGTAGATAAGTCATCTCTAACAAATCCTTCCCTGGAACTCCTATGCTTGACACATAGAGATTATTCACACACCACCTCTTAAGCTCTTTGTTTCCTTCTACATCAATCTTGAAATTGTCTACACATCTCTACCTTCAAGGCTATGAAGCCTTGATTTTCCTTTCTATGCCCATTAATGCCATTATTCACCTGCTAGCTTCATGTCCCATGTGAGGATTCTTTCTTTTGTATTACCTCATCCAACGTTTGTAAGAAACTCCATGCCTCCATGGCCCTAACATCTGATCCTATTCTTGAATTGATTTTTTTATACCTCTAATCCTAATAAACCTGCAAGCAACCATCTTGTTAGAGCTATACATATCATACAAAAATTGCCAATTAAATTTACAGGTACTTTTCATCTAAGTGATAATATTATTCTTTAATTGATATCATTTTTTGTTTTTATATGAATTAACTCTTTTTTAATCATGACTGTGTGTTGGTTATTTTGTCTGCATGAGTTGATCACAGACATGGATCGACTCATTATATCGTACTCATGCTTTTGTTGTGTTCTCAATTCACAAACAAATCATATTTTTACCCTTTATCAATTCCCTGTATTATTCTAGTGTTAACTCTCTATCAAATTAAATCTTTATGAGGCGCTTCCTTCAAACCATTTACAAATGACCATATGTGCAAAACGACGGGCTTATTGATTTGAGAATTGCCTCTTATTTTCTCGTTGTTTCTTCATTTCATACGACTGTAGGTGGTGACTGGGTGCTAAGCTAAGAAGTGCTTGATCACTTATCAAAATCAAAGGTCACATATTTATGTCACAACGAGATGGAAAGTTCTCATTTACTTCGAAACTTCGGCTATTCGTGGCTCCTGAATTCTTGGAGTAGCAATTCCTCTGAAGTGATTACCCACCAAATGAGTCATAAAGTGGTGGTGACCACTTGTTGTTGGTTAACACCTCCACTTACGCTATCCTTCCACTTTACTTGATCATTGGTTGGGAAAGATCTTGAATTAGATCAACAATTAACGTTGACTTCGGTCTTCGGTGCTTCACAACTTTGAAACCTTCAACTAGGACTAGATCAACGACCCTCATCCTCTTTCATGATCAATGATCGATATCCACTTCATAAATCCGACCTTCGAAGGTCTCAACGTTCTCCACTTGCTTCCCCCTGGAACGCTTTTACCCAAATTTCACGATCTGTCAATGCGTGTCCTCTCGTAGATCAACGGCTGTGAATCACTTCGACTCTTCGGGCTTCAGGATTTTCAAAATATATGCCTTCACTTTCTCTTGGAATTATTTCACCTGAAGTCGATGATACGTCGACGTGTGTCCTCCCGCAAATCAACGACTATGAATCACTTCGGCTCTTCGGGCTTATGGAGTTTCAAACTCTACGCCTTCACTTTCTTCTGGAGCATCGATCCTATAAACTATTATGAGATCTACTACTCTGTGTCTTCTAGGATCAATGGTTGATATGTACTCCAACCTTCGAGAGTTTTCAACCCAATGCAACCTGTCACATCTTTCCCCTCTAGAGTGCCCAGTCTCCGAACTGCACGATCTGTCGCCACATGGTGAAATACTGGAAGAAGACACATGGACCTCTCAAGAGGGTGACACATGTCACATTATAAATGACACCCCAATACTCCATATGCTCAAAACTTACTGACACATGGTACACATCCCATGTGTCCACGTCATCCCAGGTGATGTCCACAAGCCATGTCACTTCAGAATTTTGGGCTTCGAAATTCTCAACCCTCAACTTTTTTTGAAATGATTTTATCTGAAGCTCGTGATATACTAACGCATGTCTCTCATAGATCGACGACTATGATTTCTTCGGGTGTTCATACTTCAGAAACCTCAACCTTCAAACTCCACTTTCCCTCAAAGTGCATGGATTTCTACCGTGTTTCCTCCTAGATCAGATGACCAATATTCACTTCTGGTTTTCACCAAGAGTCCACGGATTTGCACCACGTGTCCTCCTTAATCAGATGACTGAGATTCACTTTGCATCTTCGGGGTCTGGAAATATCAATTCTAAACTTCTCCTCTCTTTATTTTTCCCAGAGATTTTTATCCAGATCACACGATCAGTTGACGCGTGTCCTCCTATAGATCAACGGTCCCCGACTACTTCTTCTCTTTGGAGGTTTGTCACTCGAGTACTAACATGTCACATCACTGCATGCCTTTCAATTTGTGGGGGAACATATCGACAGTTTGGAAACCCCACAATTCTCAATATGCTGACACGTAACCCATTGGTGAAACCGTGGTTTGGATTGTGGGATCGCCTTGGGAAATTATCTCCCGGGAAACTTGGTTCCCCGAAATGCCTCCTATGCGTTGATCTCTCTCTCCCATGGGATCCGACGGTTGTGACCTTAACCCTTGCTTCATTTACATCAGACAACCCATGTTCACCTATCCTCTGATCCAACGATCCTGGATCTCTCCTAATCCTACAGTGGTGATTTCTCCCAAATTCGAAGGGGGACATTCACGATCCTTCGAACCCCTTACAAATGATCTCTGACGATCTAACTCCTGTATATATTTTGCAATGCCATTCCTCCTAATATTTTCAACTTCACGGTCAGAATTTGATCTCAACCAAGAGACCCAACCCATACTAGCCCGTTGTTTCAACCAGAAGCTCTGATACCAATCTGTAACATACCTGACCACCCAGAGGCTAGGCTACACCACTTAAACAGGCTGCAACACAACCAACCACCCATAGGCTAGGCATGATGCAGTCCCAAGACTCAGTTATTTGATCTCTAATTCGTAAAAAAATGACTTCTCAGCAATGTTAGAAGCATGCACACCACATGCATAAGACACGATCCATGTCACAGTATAAAAGAGATAAACAATGTTCCATGCACAACAAATAACCAACATACAAGCACATTAGAATACATATCTCGGAGATAATTAAATACACAACATAATACATTAAATAGAAAACATAGAGAGAACTTATATTTTCAAGTAAACGTTCACCAACTACCTGCAGACCAAGGACGTTCCTCCCAATCATAGACATTGTTGTTCATTTAATCTCAACAATAGGTCACCCCCAATACAGGGCTATGAATCCACAAGGATGAGTCCTAGGCCAAGTCTAAATACACCGTAGTTGGCTAAGTATATCTCAGGTTTCCCAACCGCACAACAATCCTAATTTCCATCTCTCTTTCCCCCTCAGCCTGCACAAACCCAAGAAATGGACACCTTTCTCTGCCATGCAGTCCCTGAGGCTGTTCCATTTCTCTCTAGGGCTCCAGTGCTACTGGTCAGGAAGGAAATCTCCCTACTGGAAGTTCCAAGGAATATTAGATGTGGACAGTTCCATCCGAACTACCATCAAGTTCATGCACACAAAAATCCATTCCCTTTCGGAATGATCAGTAAATAATTACAGCCATTCAACGATGGCTCTCCTCTTCCTGCCATTTGTTTCCATGCTTAGCCTAAGAGCACAAGAACTAGCAGTAGTGATTTAAGAGGAAGAAGAATGAGTGAACTAGTGACAAGAGGACGGACCAAGGGAAGAATGACCCCAAAACATCCCCCAAGGGATGTTTAAATAGTTACATGAAGACAAGAGCTACATGGCCTCCCTCCCAAGAAGCTCATGTAATCCCCTCTTCTCCATAAAATCAATTATGGGTAAATAAAATACTAATAACAAGACTTATCCCTTCAAGCCCCCTCTCTCGTGGAATCATATCCCCCTATCTCTTTTGTCCTTGTCGTTCTTGCAACCAACGATGTATTTTATTAATGTATAGGAAGTGTTACATTTCCTAGGCACTCTGGACCCTTTTCAACTTTACCAGCTTACCAACCTAAGTCATATTTACATAATACATTATAGTTTATAAGGGTTAGAACCAGGATGTTACAGTGGATAACTTGGTCCCCGTGAGGAAGAAATATGGGGAAATTAGACTATGTGTTGATTTCAGGAATTTGAACAGAAGCTCCAAGAAAGTTAATTACCCCTTGCCAAAGATGGAGCACATTTTGTAGAGAGTCACTGGCTCATCTAGGATGTCTATGATTGATGGATTTTCTGGCTACAATTAGATCTATGTTTTTCCTGAAGAGAGGGAGAAGACAACCTTTACTAATCCTTGGGGCACATTCATGTATACTAGAATGCCATTTGGATTGATGAATGCAGGAGCGACCTTTCAACAAGAAATGGACATTTTCTTCATTGGGGAGAAGGACAAGTTTGTATTCATCTATATAGATGACATTACAGTGTTCTTAAAATATGACAAAGAGCATTATCATCATTTGAAAAAAGTCTTCCTAAAGTGTATAAAGTTTGGTCACTATCTCAATCCAAAGAAGTCTTTGTTTTCTATGAAGGGAGGTAAGTTATTGTGGCACATTTTATCAGTGAAAGGGGTAAGAATTGATCCAAAAAGAGTAGAGGCCATTAAGACCTTGTCTTTTCCTAGGTACAAGAGAGAAGTTCAACCTTTCTTGGGAAAACTCAATTCTCTAAGAAGGTTCATCTCTAACTTTGTTGAATTAGTAAAGTACATTACAACCATGCTTAGGAAAGGAAATGAGGTGAAATGGACTACTGAGGCTCAAGAATATTTTGATCAGATCAAAAAGGACTTAACTGAAGCACCTTTTCTCATTATCCCTAACTATTCCAAGGAGTTTCTGATATTTTCCTTTGCCTCATTTGACATGTTGGTTGTTGTTTTGCTGCAGAAAAATACAGAGGGGTTAGAGAAGCCTATTTCCTTTTTCAGCAGAGCATTGAGGTATGTAGAAATGAGATATGATATCATGGAAAAGCAAGCTTATGCTTTGGTCAAATCCCTCAATTCTTTCAGAGTATATGTTCTGCATTCAAATATTGTTTCATATGTCCCTTCAACCTGAGTGAAAGAGATACTTATCCAGCCTGGCATAGATGGGAAGAGGAGCAAATGGATTTCTAAAATTCTAAAATTTGACCTTGAAATGAAGCCCACTAAACTAGTGAAAGGCCAAGGTTTAGCCAGGTTGCTGGCTGAATCAAATTGCAAAGATTTAGGGGTTAATTCCATGAACATAAACTCAGAAAATCAACAAGTTGAGTTTGTTGATAAAAGATCTCATGCCAACCCAAATTTGGTAGAATGCACTTGGTATAAAGACATCATATATTTTCTGTAGAAGTTGCAGCCTCCTAATGATTTGGACAAGAACAAGGTGAGGAATTTGAATCTTAAAGCGATCATATATTGTCTCATTGATCATATCTTGTATTGGAAATATCCTCTGGGCATTCGTTTGAGATGTTTAGATCCATGAGAAGCTCAAAGGGCCATGATTGAATTTCATAATAGCTTATGTGGGGGCCATCATTTTTGGAGAACCACAGCCTATAAGATCCTTAGAGCTAGGTATTTCTAGCCTATCCTTTTTATTGATCTTTGTGCAAATATTAGAGCTTGTGTCAAGTGCCAAATTTTATTTTGGAAAGCAGCAGCTAAAATATTTTCCTTTGAAGCATGTGGTGGCTTCTAGACCTTTTCAACAATGGGGTCTTGACTTCATTGGGGAAATCCATCCAACTTCAAGTGGTCAACATAGGTGGATTTTGACTACTACTGATTACTTCACCAAGTGGATAGAAGACATTCCTACAAAGAATGCCTCCCACAAGGTAATCATTAGTTTTCTCAAGGATATCATGTCAATATTTGGTTGTCCAAGCAAGATTGTTACTGACAATGTCACTTCCTTCAAACCTGAACCATTGATCAAGTTATATGAACAATATGGGATTACATTAGTCCATTCTAATCCTTACTACCCCCAAGGAACTGGTTTGGTAGATTCACGAAACAAGAGCCTCATAAATATCATCAAGAAATTGTTAGAAGACAATAAGAAAGCATGGGAATAAAAGCTAAAATTTTCCTTATGGGATAATAGAGTTACAAAAAAGAGGTCACTTGGTGTTTCCCCTTTTCAATTTTTTTACGGGGTTAAGGCTATCTTTCCTACTCAGCTTTCCTTTCCCGTGGAAAAAATCCTCTAGGACTACCAAGGAGAACCTAATGATATGGTCAGGAGGATACAACAACTTGTAGAAGTAAAACAAACTAGGGAGAAGCTACTTGGAAAAGAAAAAGACCATCATCAGAATATCAAACAAGCTTTTGACAAGAACGTAAGAAAATAATATTTCTAGATAGGAGATCTGGTGCTCAAGTGGGATGCACCCAAGCAAGAAAAAGGAAAACATGGTAAATTTGAAGCTTTGTGGACTGGTCTGTTTAAGATTTCTGAGGTATTTTCAAATAACACTTATAAATTGCAGAACTTGGAGTATTATGAAGTTTTGGGTGGCCTTGTCAATGGACAGTTTTTGAAAAAATATTTTGTTTAAGCCATGATTGGCTTTCCATTCATTGTAAATATCACTTTTTATTTTATGTTTGTTTAAATAAGTGACCCCATAACCCTAGGATAAGACATTGAAGTTGCTTGTTCTTGGCAGCTCACAGGGAGCATGCCATCCCCTATCGATCCAATGTTATCACATGAAGTTGTTTGTAGGTGACATGTAGTTGTTGTTAAGACATAAGCCTACACCCCTGCCCTATCTCTCTCTTTTTCGCATACCTTCCTATATTTTTTCCCTCTTCTGGTTGATAAGGTTGGTTCCCCTTTTTGTTCATGATCATCCTTAGTGTCTTGATTGACAAATTCTTTGCACCAAGTTTTCTTGTTGATATTAAAAGATAAGCACATATCAGRATTTGGTTCGAATTACTGGTCATCTTTTCTGCCATTGATTGAGCTCACAGCAGGTCGTCCAAGTTTTTTGTTTTCATAGGGAAAAACCATGAGCACAAAACACATCATTCAGAGTAGTCCATTTCAAGCTCGAAATAAAAGAAAGTAGACATGATTTATTTTCAACAGCGGCGATCCCATGTAGAGTTCAGATCAATGGCTCTTAGGCAGTCATAGTTTCAAATTTGTGCAAGGATTAATGACCAGACAAAAGCCCCGAAGTCCTGAAATAACGAGAGGTTTCCACATCAACTAGGAGAAAGTCACTTCGGGATATTTCCATCCAAACTTCCTGAAGTCATGAATCTTCGAAGTCCTAAAGTAACAAGAGACTGCTACGTAAACCTAGAGAAAGTCACTTCGGGATATTTTCATCCAAGCATCTTGAAGTCTCGAAGTGTCGAAGTCCTGATGTTCCGAAGTAACGAGAGACTGCCACGTCAATTGAGAGAAAGTCACTTCAGGATATATTCATCCAGACATCCAAAAGTCTCGAAGTCTCGAAGTAATGAGAGACTGCCATGTCAATTGAGAGAATGTGACTTCGGGAGATTTCCATTAAAGCATCTYGAAGTCCCGAAGAGCCGAAGTCCCGAAGTAACATCAGGATGACACGTCACTTTGGTTCCTACCACTCCATGGATGTTTTTCAACTCAACACATGGTGATCATCCATCACTAGTTGTGACATCATATAGCTTTAGGTCGCCACGTCAGTCTGAGCCCATACCACTACGAGAGTTTTTCATGCTTCACAATCCAAAACTCCCAAAGCCTCAAGTGCCGAAGTGTGAAATACACTTGGCACTCATCCTTTAGGACTAGTGGCACTCGTCCATGGAGACAAGTGGCTTCCATATAACCCTAACATGTGGCATTCATTCTAGGTCATTTGGTTGTGTCATTTGCCCATTTCCATGTGACACGTGTCACTATTATTTCCATGACATGTCAACATAGTGACATCAGGCCACCATGTCAGATTCAAGAGATCATCCTCTGAGAGGTATTCCTTCTCAGCATTCAAACATCCCAAGCACAAAAATTGGTTCCATCTCTAAACATGGTTAAAAGGATTCTAGATTTGGAAGACGGATAAATTTTAGCGGGGGCGCTAAAATATAAGGGTTTCCCAGATCACAGATTGCAACAGATCGATGAACACACTTCATTGCAGGGATGGAACATGATCAAGTGGTCCCGCAATCAAAACCATTATATAGAGAAAGAGGTATGTGGTAGTTGGTGGTGGATTGCGGGGGTCAAAGCGGTGTGGACCCAAACCGCCCTTGGAAAATTCTACAATCATGTTCTTATATGGGGTACAATACGAGATCAACGCGTGGAAACATAAACTGGGTGTTAAGAAAAATCATCAAAGGAGTGTCACAAGGAGAGGCAAAGCTTTAATAGACCATGACCAGTCTATCACTAGAGGAAAGAGAACAATTGACAACCCCCTTAAATGGAAGCATGGAGGGTCTGGACGAGGAGACAAAAAACTGTCAGCCAGAATCAGTTAATGAAAGAAGGACTAGTGGTTGAGAAATAGACTACCCCCTTTAATGGAAGCATGCAGGGTCTAGCCAAGGAGACAAAAAATTGTCATCCCAAATCAGTTAATGAAAGGAGTGGTGGTTGAGAAATCGACTACCCCATTTAATGGAAGCATGGAGGGTATGGACAAGGAGACAGAAAGCTATCAACCCAAATCATTTAATGAAATAAGGAATGGTGATTGAACAATCGAATATACCCCCTTAAATGGAAGCATGGAGGGTCTGGCCAATTAAACAAAATTGTCAGCCCGAAGTACCACAAAGGGTAGTTTTCTTGCAGGCCTAGATTGACACGATTTTCCTTCTGACAGAAGGAACAAGACTGACAAAAGAAGACACCAACTATTATATTTATTATAAATACATTGGATGAATGATATGAGAGGTTCAGATGGTTGAGAAGAGCTCCCTTTTGTAATATTTTGTCTAAGCAAAGTTGTTCTCTGGTTATGTATGGGACTTGAGACATTTTCGTTAATAGAATTTAGTTTCCTTTCATCATCTTGTTTCCTATTACTATGAAATTATCATGATTGGATGATCCACATGATATGTTTTGGTTTTGTTATAATTAATGTTTGATTATAATGCTGCTATGAATGTTTTTTAGTGTTTTAAACATTGGTTTCAAGAGGTTCTTGTCATTGAGTTTTTTCTTTTCCTGGCTGCTTGAAGGTTTGATGCTTATAGCAGACCTATCCACTTTCCTTACTAAGTATTTATTCTACTCACCTTTATCCTTAAACCACTGACTGAATTTAATCAAAACCTTATTTTCTTATGCATGCTAGCCTAGTTTTCTGTGTTAAAACATTATGATGCTGAGTTTTGTCCATTTGACGTTTCATCATTAATTCACATTCACAAAACTTTTGATGGGTATTGGGATTATCCTCTTGCAATATGAGGGTGAATCTCAGTGATAACACTTTGTATTTGGTTCATGTATTTGTGTCCACAATTCCCAATTCCATTTTCTTAGTATTGATTGTTGACTATCTACCCTCTCGACCGCTCATTGTCAAATTGGTAAACATAGTTTCTTTTACTAGGATTCTACACGAGAGAATGTAAGAGGGGTTCCTTCTTCAGAAGGTTCCTTGTTGTACCTGAGGTAGACATTTCATCACACTTTCAGTACCCCTATAGGGTGGCCTCACGAAGTGATTGTTACTTGCACCGGGAAGGGCTTTTATGTGGAGGTTGGGGTAACTGCTTCTCATATCTTCATTGACAGCCTTATATCCTGTCTCCGAAAGATCCATACTTCCTTTTTTTTTTTAATCTTATCTTATAGGTACTTTGGTAGTGTGTTATCTTTGATCTAATGGACTCTAGGTTGAGTTTGTGTTTATGGCATTAGTTCCTAGAACTACTAACCAGGGGACCCCTTTTTCTGGGGAACCTTTTGTTTTTCCTTCTTTTGGAAACATTTTTCCTACTTATATTTCTACATTGAGTATTCCAGGATTCAATATCAGGTTACGGGTATGTATTGTTTCCACTTCGGTGATCCCAAATTTTATTGGTGCTTCATATGCAAGCCCTCTACCTAAAGAAAATCAACCTCATGTTGACTCTTCACCTTCTTCACCTACCATTTCTTCTTCCCTTTCTTCTTCCTTGTCTGGTTAAAGATCCAATGCTAGTAACTAGGAGGATAAGAAGAAGAAGAAAAGGAAGATTAAGAAGAATACAAGTAATCAAGGGGCCAAGATTCCAACCATTGCAATTCATGTTGGAGGAAACAAACTAGCTATTGTTAATCAGGCTAGGAATGTTGATGATATTGACAAGCTTGACAAACTAATTCACAAGCCCAAATTCCTTTGCATGGTTTTTAAGGGTGACCACCTTATTAAGTATTTCCCTAGTCTTCGAAAGATATTAGAAGTGTGGTCTATGGGTTCCCAACAACCCATGTCACCAACTGCTTCCAATCATGCTTGTGACATCCATCAACTAGTAATCATAAGGTTGGAAGTAATAAAGGTAGAGTCAAATTTCCTTGTACATTATGTGAAGGAAGTAATCAAACTTACCTTTTCCCTCGTATGGATGAGGCTTCACGTTTGTTGGAAAATATTGTTTATGTCCAGCAAAATCTTCCAATATCTTATCGTAAATTATCTCCCAACCCACAATTGGTTAATGAACTAGTTAATTTGATTCCATCATCGATCAAACTGGTTGATCAAGTGATCGATATAATTCCATCATCGGTCAAACTGATAGATCAAGTGATCGATCCAGTTCCATCATCATTCGATCCCACTCTTCCATTGAAGAGTGAATTAGATACTTCCCAGGTTCTTATTGTCACTATAGATAACTCCAGACAAGGGGGAATTTCACCCATTTCCATGGAACACACTCCTAGTACTGAGGTCATTTACTTTGATTGGAATATACTAACAAACCCTATCCTTCCTTTCTACTTCCATTTCCAAATAATTGCAAAATTTTGTGATATAAACACATGTTACTCTATTATATATGAAGGTGATTCTATTATCCTTTTATCCTCAAATGCTTGGCAAGATCTAGGTTCCCCTAAACTTGTGCTCGGTTCTCAGAATCTATTGTATTTTAATATAAGAGCCAGTGAACCTTTAGGGATCGTTCCTTGGTTACTTGTCACCTTAAGAGGGAAAAGTGTCTATATTGACGTGATGTTAGTCCAAGGCCCCTTGGATTTTAATTTACTCCTTGGGAAGGACTATGTTTATGCTATGAAAGTTGGTGTGTCCACACTCTTTCAAGTGATGTCTTTCCTTCATAATGGAAACATTATGACCATTGACCAACTTTCATTCATTGACCCTCATATGATTTCCAACCATTTAAATTACTTACACATTCCCTATATGAAAACCCCCATGCCACAGGTAATTATGTGGCAACATGTCCCATGCTTTCAACTGACGATGAGAAGGAGCCTCTCATTGTATTCTTATCTTCTTCGGATTTAAATTCTATAGTTGAAATGGTAACTTCGTTATTAGGGACCTTGGATTTTTTTCTTCCCCTTGTTGATACGAGTAATTCCATTACCATATATTCCTTCCAGAGTGTTTTTATTCCGTCTGATGAAGACCTCTTGGAAGCCATGGTAGCGAGTGATGATCATAGTTTTATTTTCAGTTCCAATATCATTAAAAAATGAAACCAGTATCGATCAATGATCCTGTTTTTGTGTCAAGCTCATTAAAAAATGAATCAGAGGTCTCCAACAAATTTCCCATTTCTATGTCAAGCTCATTAAAAAATGAAACAAAGGATTACAAGAATAGTTAATTTATTATTTCAATCTCCTTAAAAAATGAAATAGACCCCCCTCTGATTGAGTCAAGTCTTTCACTATATCTCGTCAACATTGAGTCGAGTCTCTTGCTAGATCTTGTAAATGTTGAATTGAGTCTTTCACTAGATATTGTAACTAAACCTTAATTTCATTAGCTTCTGTTAGTTGATCCTCTTTATTCCTCCAGTGAACATTTACCTATTAATAACCATGATTCTAATATGGTACAGAAATTGGTGACAACATAAGAATTGGTAGATGAAAAGAAGCTTGCGGGGCATGCCTCTAGCGTATGGACATCATGTTGGAGTTGAGATGTTATCTCTTTAGCTGGGGAAAAAGGACCAACCATCCATGGGTACTTCTAGCCTCTGAACATCATGCTGGATTTTATCCACTAGCTCTTCAGTTGGGGGACAAGTACCAACCATCCATGGGTATCACTCGAAACCTTTGGAAATTACATTGAGAAGAAACTGATATTAGATTTTGTTCTTTCTCATGCTCGTAATTACATGAGAATAGGTTACCGAGCTCAATATTTATTCTTTCTCGTTCTCATAAATACATGATAATAAGTTATCGAGTATACTGTTATCACTTTTTTGGACTCATAAAAGCTATATGAAAAAGGAAATCTTTGGAGTCTCTTTTAATTTTTTTCAGACTCCTTGAACATGAAAATAGTGTCTAGTGAGCTTGTCTCATTTCACGCTTTTTAAAGGATTTGAAAGGGAATATTTCGAGTGGTATTTTACCCATTTTTTGGCCTCGTAAGATTAATTACAAAAATTGAATACTCTATCCTGTTTCGGTTAGAAGATTTCTCTCTCGTATCATTTTATACTTTTTTAGGCATGGGAGACTAAATTTATGAAAAAGTCAACTTTGGAGTTTCCTTTAATTCTTCTCAAACTCACTAAACATGAAAAACCATCGATTTTACCTTCTCTAGACTCGTAAATCTATTCATTGAAGGACCCATCTAGGACCCATATGAGATTGAACCCTTACTTCTTTAGGTTCATTAAACATGTGAAGAGGAACTTACCGAAGGTGAGTTATACCGATCATTTGTTATCCTCCTCAAGCTCATTACAAAATAAATAGGTACTCATCTATATGGATGGAGGAAAAGTTTGGGAAGTGGGTCAAGATTTTGAAACATTATGATAGTTTTTATTAGTCTCCCTTGAACATGGAACCTATTTGCATTCTCCTTACAATTGGGTAATGTGTTTGTCTCTGAGTCATACCAATTCTATGTGTTGTCATACTCTTCCCACTCCTTAGAAGAGAAAATTTGGTTTTCACGACATTATGTTTAGATTCATGCCTCGTAGAGTCAATGCTACCAAGTCACTTGTCATTCCATGCAATGTTCAAGGGAAGTCTCATATTCAATAAACCTCTATAGAATTATCCATTTTCATACCCATGTCAGTTTTTCCACATTTTCTCTATTGTCAAAATTTACTATCCTAATTAGTTTTGTATCGATGATGGGGGATACATCATTTACCTCCTTCAATGAGTCCATTTATATCAATTTCAACACATTATCCAAGAGTCAGAACTAAAAACCAATTATTTCCTTGGAGCCTACATGCCTCTATAGCGGGTTTCCTCATTTTCAACGGTGGGTTTACATCAATGGCCCTTATCGGAAGATTTTGTTGAATGTTTGACTTCATCTCATTGATTCAAATTTGTTGGATTGTACTAAGTTACCTTGTGAGTCATTGACATCACTGGTGATTTCCATTTCACTTGTTAACAATATACATTAAAGACTTGTAATCAAGTGGTTTCTACCATGTTCGACATCAACACATGTATTTTCATGGTTAGAATCGTATTGTTTTGGGATCGGGATGAAGACCCTAGGAAACATTTTCGAACCTACCAATGTTATTTTCCAACCCAGGTTGTGATGGAGAGAAATTTTGTTGATGTACACTGTCACATAGATCCACTTTGTATTGGTCCCTGGCTATGCTTTTGTCATATCGTAGCTCCACTTTGTAAAATCTTGTGGCTACAACTTAATAGAGTCATGGAGATATTGATCCAAATTGTATTTTTAGTGGCCATATCCTTAGTCAGTGTTGTCATGGATCCACAGTGTATTGGTCAACAACCATGATTTAAGTCCATTGTTTACCAAGCATGGGAATGACTACCTCGAGAAGATTCATATATATTATGTTTTATGTTTGTTTGCAACTTCCATATGGCTCTCCTATTCCATCACCCCTTTGTGCACATCATCTTGTAAAGTGTTTCGACCATCAATATCTCTTTTGACCTCACACTTTAAGGGGCATAAATTACACACCAAATTTACACACTACTAAGTGGCACACTTATGTATCATATTATAATAAGTGTCACACTTATGTATCACTTATGTAGGTGTCGATTTTACACATTCCTAAGTGTTACACTTATATTCTACTAAGTGCCGTAATTGAATGTCACAACTCTATCATCATGTGGAATTTTTGGTCATGTTCCCTAAACAAATCGGGGGACAAAACCCATCATATGAAGGTCAAAATACACTCTATCATCATGAGGAAGTTTTGGTTATGTTCCCTAGACAAATTGGTGAATAAAACTCATCATTTTAAGGTTGAAAACCTATTGGAGATATTTCTATTTTCAACTCACTAGTTTAGTGGTAGTTAACTAGAGATAGTTCTATTTTAGACTTTCTATTTTAGACAATCACTATTATGCATGTATGCATTACTAAGAAGAGCTCACTCACTGTTTTCTTTTCTTAATTATGGAATGTTATTTCCTATATGATTGTGTATCATTCATTCATTGTAGCATTCAATATTGATCAACTCATTGGAGTAGTGTGAATATATTTTCTCATTCTTCCATCTTGAATATCTCATCCATTTCTTGATAAGATTTATTTGTATATGCTTTAGCTAGGTCTCCTTTGCAAGTTTCCATGAAACATTGACATGGTATTAGAGATGAGTTGCTTGGAGTAAACCATACAAGATATAGAAGAGGGAAATTAGAGTTTCAGTGAGTGTAATATGTGTATCTAATAGTGTCACAACCTCTCTCTATTGAAAGTTGTGACAATTGACAGTGTCGCACCCTCTCCCTATCGAAAGGTGTGACAATCGCACAAACACTTAGGAAATTTCAAATTTTGGACTATGTCACACACTCCCTTCTCAATTTTCCTCAATGTCACACCTTATCAACTACCAGAGTGTGACACTTAGGCTAGAGTCTCACTGTATCCTTGAGTAGGGTGAAACACCCTTCAAAATTTTCTTTTTTGTTGTGATTTCTCAAAAATTTTACTTGCAAATTGTGAGTGATGTTTTAGGGTTTTTTAGCACTAGTAAGAGGGATGGATACGACACCAATTCTTTAGTCAAATTTGGAGAGAATTATCACACCATATAGTTCTTTTTAATATAATTCGAAGGCCAAATTCCAACGCAAAAGGAAAGGATTGCACAATTTGATGATGGCGATAAAAATGAAACCTACATCAGCGATTGAGAAGACCAGATGAGAAAATCGTAAGGATGAGGCCACAATACTTCTTCTTGAATTAATTTCAACTAATTTATTGTTTCATGTTGTTTCATGCAATACTCCAAATGATATTTGGACCACCTTGGAAGGTCTCTTTGGAAAGCAGAATGAGATGAGAGGTCATATGCTTGAGATAGAGTTGACTACCTTGGATCCTAAAAGTTTTGATAATATACATGATTTATTTACCATGTTTAAATATTTGATATTGAGCTTGGAATATTTTGGTATTGATAAGTATAAACAAGAGGACCAACTTATTCTAACAATATTGGATAACATAGGACTAGAATATGTTTTCCATGTCTCCACTTTCCATTCTAGAAGATATCTCTTGGGATCAACGTGGAAGATGCCTACCATGGAGTAGTTCATTGATTCTCTCACACATGAGAAGGAGAAACTCATTTATATGGGTCTAATTAAGGAACCCAAATCACATGCACTCACCATGCAATATGGAAAAGGGTCATTCAATAAAAAATACAAACATAAATCAAAGGAGAAACATAAATAAAATGAGGGATATTCTAAACCCTTCAAGGATTATTCAAGTTCCGAAGACTCTTCAAATTCCAAAGAGAAGAAGAAGAAGGGAAAACAATGCACTTATTGCAATAAACCAAATCATGAAGAATCCACATGCATGAAGAAGAAATTCGATCTTATGGAACATGTACTTCAATAAAACAACCTTGGAAAATTCATTCCTAAAGGAGTCAAGAAGAAGAAGAAGATCATGCCCTTAAGAAAGGTAATCACCATGCTCTGGTTGGAATTAATTCCTCATATGATTCATGGATTATATATTCTGGTACATCACATCACATGGAATCCAAAGAGGAAATCTTTACTTCTTTGATTCCATGCTCAAGACCCCCTATTCTCATGGGGGATGGTACTCCAGTAGAAGTACCAGGAGAGGGAAGAGTGGAACTCCCTAATGGTAGTTTTGAGAATGTTTTACATGTTCCAAAACAATAAATAAATATGCTATCAGTTTATCAGATCACTCAATCATGTAAAAACATTAACTTTACATCAGATTTAGTTTATGTACTTGACATGCATGACAATTCCATTATTGCAATTGGTGAGGTAGATCAGAAATCAAGGTTGTATAAATTGAGTAAGTTTTCTAACCATAACTCCTCATTACAACTTATGCATGTTGATGATAGTAGCGGAGTATGGCATGAGATATTTTTTCATTCAAATTTAGGTACATGGAACAAATTTCCAAGAAGGGAATGGTCAAAGGATTGCTAGAAATTCACTTTTTTGAAGGGGTTTGTGAAATATGCATTCTTGGCAAGCATCTTGAAGAGAAGTTTGAAAAGGGGAAGGAAAAGAGAGCCTCATCTTCATGGATCTTGTTCAGAGTGATCTCATGGGTCCATTTTCACATCCATCAATCACCAAATAAAGGTATGTCCTTACATTTATTAATGATTACTCACGCTATACTCAGGTCTATTTTCTCAGGAAAAATTGTGAAGTTTTTGAGCATCTTAAAGACATCAAATCTCTAGTAGAGACACAAACTGGGAATAAGATCAAGATCCTCCATACATACAATGGGGGGGGAGTATATCAAAAAATATGTTAAGAGTATTTTTCGTTAGGATGGTATCTAGTTGTAGCATACAGTTCCATACATTCCACAACAAAATGGAGTTGTTGAAAGGAAAAACATATCTCTCAAGGAGATGACTAGTTGCATGTTGCATGCAAAGTCTCTTACTTTCAAGATTTGGGATAAGGAAATTAATTGTTCTTCTTACAATGATAAAAAACATATATCATCATAGATATGTTGAGGACATGACACTTTTTTAGGCTTGTATAGGTGAAAAAACAAATGTCACACACTTTGGCATCTTTGGATCTCGCGCATGGGTTCATATTCCTTCTGAAAAGAGGAAAGAATTATATCCACAGAACACACCTTACATATTTTTGGGATATATATATGATGTGAAGGTGTATAGGTTGATTGATACCTCTACAGACTGACTCATCATTGAGCACACTGTTCATTTTAAGGACTCACAAGTTTCCTTTGCATGAACCACTAGTGAAACATGCATATACTATTGTGCTTCCACCAGTTCAAGACATGAGAGATGATGATTACATACACTCAGATGCTACATATTCATATTCAGACTCATAGGACTTTTTACATGGATTTGAGTAGGTAGTATAGCCTCATGAGGAGCCAACTTCATAGATTCAACAGATTCCCAAGTGGGAATAGTCCACACTTTAGGAAGTAGATGAACTTGTAAGGAATCCATTATATTTGAGGAGGAATTGATATCAACATGAGGATCCTTCTCATGTATTTCAAATTCTGAACCAACGGTTCCCATGTATTTATATATGGTTCAATATTCTAATACACAAACCTAAAGTGAGGTTGTGGGAAATCCATTATGGGAAGCATCCATGTAGGAGGAGTATGACTCACTCCTAGAGAATTAGACTTGGGATCTGGTTCCACTTCCACTAGGGAGGAAACTTGTTATATGAAAATTGGTCTATAGGACCAAGAGAGAAGCGTATGGTTAGGTAATAAGGTGCAAGGTGAGATTAGTTGCAAAAGGATTTCATTAGATTCATGGGATAGATTATGATGAGACCTTTTCTGATGTAACAAATATGGACTTCATTTTCTTGGTTTTAGCCATTGCAATAGTCAAAGGATGTGAAGTGTTGGAAGGTTTACAGTTGGGAGTAAGCTTGTCATTGATGGAAAGATCAGCGATGACAAATATTAGTGATGACAAAGGTCAGCGATGACAAAGATCAACGATGACAAAGATCAATGATGGCAAAGATCAGCGATGAAAAAGATCAACGATGGCAAAGAACAGCAATGGCAAGAATAGAGAAATTGTGAAGTGACGAAATTGCAAGGTGGACAAAATCATGAAGCGACGAAATCACGAAGGTGGACGAAATCGCGAAGCAGCGAAATCGTGAAGTGGCGAAATCGCGAGAAGATCTGGGCCATAGGATCTGGGGTATCAATGAAGGCTCAATAGTCGTTAGATATGGTGAAGCTACAAGGCAGATAAGTCCAAGAGTCATCCAACTCCCCAAAACTATGAAGGAATCCTGGCCATCCATCGGGGACAGTTGTGGACCGTTGATCCATAGGACACATGGTGAAATATCGTCATATTGTTGACCGGAAAGTCAAAGGAACGGGGTTCCCTAACCTCTCAATTTCACGATATGCGAAATCGCGAAACAATCTCAGCCGTCAAATCGAGGTTTGCTCTGGACCATTGATCTAAGCTCCATCTCGGAGCTTCACCTATAGCGACATGGAGAGGTAAGAAACATAACCATCGAAATATTGATATGAAAATTCACGATTTAATCCTAGCCATCAGATCAAGGTGTGTTCTGGACTGTTGATCTGAGCTCCAACTCGGAGCTTCACCTATCACGACTTGGAGAGGTAAGAAACAAAACCATCGAAATCGCGATATGTGAAATCGTGATTTAATCCCAACCATCAGATCAAGGTGTGGTCTAGACCATTGATCTAATCTTCATTTCAGAGTTTCACCTATCGCAACTTGAAGTGACAAGAACCTCCATTGAAAGAATCATGAGATGTGAATTCACGATGAGATCTGGACCGTAGATTCATCGAGATCATGGACCATTGATATCATCTCCATCTTGGGGTTTCGAGGATTGCGACTTGGAGAGTCAAGATGCCTCATCTCCAGACTCACGAAATGTGAATTCGCAAAAAGCACTTTTTGCATAAGCGCTTGGTCATAGCCGTGGTCATATAAAGGAAGGAGACAATGCAAAAAAACTCTATTTCGGAGTTTCGGAACTCGTGACATGGAGACTCAAGATGTCTCATCGTAGAATCTCTGAATTGCGAAAGTGTGAAATGAGTAAATAACACAAGAACCCATCAGAGTAAATCCAATGATGCAGGTGAATTTGAGCATAATCGAAGGGATATTGTTGCACGTCATAGTGTAACTGCCAAAAACCACTGATGGTTTTTTCCAGAGGACTCGAATACACTTCGGAGTGATTAACAAAGGATATGAAGAGTCTCTGGGAATATTCAAGAGGGATGAAGATGCTCGTGGAGGTGATTGACAACTAGATGAGCATTGAAGCTTGTAATTGGAACAGAGAAGGTGAGCTCGACTGTCACAGAGAAGACGAAGAGTCTCAACTGCCAGAGAGGCTGAGGAATATCAGCATAGCATACAGTGATGTTGAACGAGTGGGAAAATGGGCAGAGAAGCTGAAGAGTCACGATGATGATCAGACAGAGCACTCGAGTTGTGGAGAATATCGACGTGGTGTGAGTATGCAGAGGTATTGCATGCATTGCATGCACAAGGTGCACAAAAGCTATAAATACACAGTACAGAGAAGAGACAGGGTTGTTGTTGTTGTTGGGATTGTTGTGGATGTTGTTGAAGGTGATTCATGCATGAAGAAGGATCAGAGTGCAGCAGCTGAAAAGAACAGAAGAAGAAATGTCCAGCGAATGGACATGGCGCATAGAGCATAAAAGTAGAAGAATAGAATGGGCAGCGGATGCATGCTGGAAGACAGCGAGGAAGTTTGAGTAGCAAAATCTTTCAGAACATTGATGAGACTGGTAAGTTGTTATTGAACACTATATCACTATAATAGGTTTTAGTATTTCATATTCATAATCATGGGAGGTTGGGAGGTGCTAGGGAGGACTGGTGTCCTCAGAGGTTCAAGTGGGGGCTTGAACATAGGGAGTTGGTGATTCCTTCTAGTTGGTGCTTGTTATCCACAATTTTTTTCATCGTGATGATGTTATGATAATGTTATGATGATGGAAAATCAAGCTCTTCACTAAGAACATTTTCCTGATAAAAGTTACACTTGTCTGCTTCCAGAAATCATATTTTTCAAGGATGTTCGCAGGCTACCTATATACTCGCCTGCGAGAATGCCTGATTCTCGCAGGTTGCGTCAAGCTGGAGTGCAAGGGGTTCGCACTGTACATAGTTGTCAGGGTGCGAACATATTCTTAAAGAGGAAAAAGATAAAGTTCTCGAGCCTTCTAGAAGGGAATCTTCCAGAAGAATGAGTTGGCTAGCAAATGGTTATCTAAGTACTGGCTTTCCTGATATCTTGGGATCATTTCCTATCCAAGTAACTAATCTATCTTCCCTATATATTGAGAAGATTGCTCATGGAAAAGGTTAGAAGAAAACTAGCAAGAGATTGATTGGAGAATTAGTGCAAGACTGTATGGAGGACTGATGCTACA
>ML823144.1:61858-79024 GCA_009831015.1 Picea engelmannii
TTGTAGCAGGTTTCTCTATTTTATGAATAAAGAAGAATTGAGATGTTTTGGCTTGTCTATCTTGTTGCATATGGTTGAGGTATGTTCCATGGTTATCTCTTTCTTTTATTTGCTGCATACACACATACAAACACATCTAAAAGGTAGATCAACAAAGTGTTTGAAGAAATACCTCACTCATAATTTTTTTTTAAAAAGGCACCAAAACAGTGATGATCCTTGCATAATGGCTTGGGATCATTACACCAGTCAAGGATTTGTTGGCCAAAATACAGCAAAGGCTATTGAAGAAGTGGTTGAGGTATGTTGAAAGCTTCATGGACACAGAGCTGGTTTGCATCTGTGAGCCAGAAGTTGGAGAAACCCTCAGAGATGAGGAAGAGAGACCAATTTCAGATCTCATAAACTGTCAAAAGGGCAGAGATGAATTTTCAAATTGCCAGGTGGGCAATGAGATGAGATCATTGGAGGATCTCATAGACTATCAGGAGGACAGTAGTGGAAATTCATATTGCTAGGAGGGAAATGGTATGAGATTAGCTAAAGATCTCGTAAACTACCAGATGGGTAGGGAAGAAATCCCATATTGCCAAGTGGGCAAGGGTGAGCAGATGAGACTTTCTAAAAGTCTCATGAACTCAGAGGAGAGTTTAGATCATGAAGGAGTGCTAACAGGAGAGAATCAGAAGAGCATTCTGATGATTGGGGGAATTTGAGTATTCCTACCAAGCAGCCCAGTTGAGGCTAGAGCATGTGTTGCAAATGCAGAAACAGAAGAGAGACAACCAACAGAAACTGTCATGGAGGAAGAAGTGGAGAAGACACTGATGTTTGCCCAAGGAGAAAAGGATGAGCATTCAATAGAATGGCCCAAAATTTTCAGCCAGGAAACTAAAACAGAGATGACTGTAGCACTAAAGCCTGTAACAAAAGAAGAAGTAGACAACACGGATTTTGTTGATCTGTGTGAAGAATTGGAGGCCCTAGAGAGAAGTTTGATGGTGAAAATCTTATACATCCAGTAAGCTAAGTTGGAAGAAGGTAGTGGAGCATACCAGCCCCAGGAGAAACTGGAAGAAGCTGAAAGTATGCCAGCAGAAGAAATGGTAGCAACAAAACTGCCACAGGAAGAAGCTGAGAAACAGTCCAGTAAGGAGACTGCAGAGCTAGATTCTGCAGCAAAGTGGCCACTCAGTTCCACAAAGAGATATAAAGACAACATGGGAGGTCAAACAAATCTGCCCATTGAGAAGACAAAAGTGCAGCAGAGAAGACTGCATACAAAGAGCCGGCTATTGGAGCAGCTGGGCGAGGTAATTGAATAAATCAGAAGGCTGATGTTGAGTTCGATAGTAGAAGCGGTCAACAATGAGAAACTGAGTAGAAGGGAGCTTGGAAGAGAAGCAGGGAAGAAGAAGCAGCAACAACAACAACAACATAGTTGGAGAGGAGCAGATGGACAACTCCAAGGGAAATTTTGGGATCCAGGTGGATTTCAACACTGGAGAAGAGGAGCTCATGAGCAGGAGCTCATGATTTTTCCAGATAAGGAGTATGATGCAGGAGCACCACTCCATGTCAGCAATGTGCCAGCCAACCAACACATCTAGCATGCATTAATGGAGAAAGGAAGAGGCACAACCCTCTCAATTTTGAAATATGCATTTTTAATAAATGTTTTAAGGCTTTTAGTGCCAGACCATGCAGTTCTTCAGGAAGTGGTTGAGGTTTCCTTAAATGGTTACTTGTAGCTAAGTCTAGATTTGTTAGGACTGGACATCCATTTATGTAATGTAGTCATTCTGTGATAGTGATATCTTAGAGATGGTGAGGTGGAGGATAAGCTCATGGAATCCCTCATTTTGTAATTAAGAAATTGGAGTAGAGAGTTAGGAGGAGAGTTCTCAGGTAGAGAGGTCTCGAGAGAGAGCTGAGACTTGTCACAGTCCAACCTTTGTAAACATTTGTGTAGGCATTTGGAAATTAATACAAAGAGCAGTTTTTTCTTGCCCATGAATTTTTTATGTATGTTTATGCATTTGAGTGTCACTTGTATACTGTAGACACAGGTTATAGATATATTTTATTCTCTATCTGATTGAGTTGTGATTTCTTTCTGGGTTCTTTAGGTCATGCAAGGAGTGCACAAAAGAACACTGGAAGTTCTGTAGCCAGCGCGAGGAGTGAGCATCTGATCTCTACGGAGTCAGAAAGAACATGCAAGGAGTGCACACTAGAAAGATTCATAGATTCAAGGAGGAGCCTCAAGGTTGTTGAACAACTTGGAGGACGAGGAACTATGCAAAGGAAGGAACATAAAAGAAACAGAACTACTAAAGGTTCTGTAAAAACTCTGCCAAGAGGGCATTGAGAGAGTGCAAAGAGTGCACCAGAGAACTCCATTTCAAGTTCCGAGGAAAGGGAAGTGTCGAAGGGAAGATGCTCATAGATATGCTGAACACTCTGTGAAGAAAGGCTCTACAAGGTGTGCATCGAGACGAAGAATGATAGGAGGGCATGATGCATTTATTTACAAGAAATACTTCAGATCTGAGTTTAGCGAAATACTCTGTAGCACAAGGAGTGTGCGAGGGTGGACTTAGTCTAAGTCTCAAAGCTTAGGATAGATAGCTCCTTTGTGTGTAGAGACTATGTAAGGAGTGAAGAGGTCGAGAAAACTTTGAGGTTTTAGAATCGACAAAGTTCAGGAGGGACAACGTCTTTAAGAACACAGATGGGAGCCAAAGATATATATTTCGTAGAGGAAACAAAGGCTGAGACCTTTGGAACTTGGAAAATCTTCCAAGGAAAATGAAGAAGGCATAAGCTCAGGAAGGATTTACACCTGTCGTCAGATCTGGGTGCACAGACCGATAGCCATCGGATCCAAGGGAAGTTGCATGAGGTTTAATCCTCGCACATTCAAAAAAGTGGAGTCGCTAGATCATTTCGGCATTTCGGGGTTCGACATTTCAGGAATCCCGATGACAAGAGAACGGGGCACTTCATGGTGAAAACCCTGAATTCACGAAATGCGACTTGCCTTTGGAGTAGAACTTCGACATTTCGGCTATTCGGAGTTCAAAAGGTAGAGGAGGCAGAGATTTTGGTACCGAGAGTCTCAAACTCCCGGTACGCGAAATAGCGAAATCATCAGAACCATCCACTTCATAGGACACATGGCAGAGATCTGAACACATTGGGGTTTCAGATACCGGGGGATTGAGGACCAAGAGTTCGATCGTGGAGGATTCATGAAATCATAAATCCTGAAGTCCCAAAAAGTGCATATGGATGAGATTTCAGGGAAATCCCCGAAAGGCCATTTCGGTATTTCGGTTACCGGAAGATGCAGGGGTGAGAGTTTGGAACTCTTGACCCACGAGATCCCAAAAGGATCCGAGTCATTGGATCAGGGAGGCTCACAGTTGTTGATCTTTATCAGGAGGAGGACCAGAGTTTCGAGATTTTGGTACTTCGGTATTTCGGATACCGAAAGTACGAGAGGAAAAAGTATTGTTGCGGCAGGATTTGTAAAGTTTTGAAACGTGAATTCCCAAAAGCATAGGAGGAGTATTGTCGGGTCACGAAGACAAGATCAGATTTTGGCATATCGGGATTCGAGATTTCAGAAGTCCTAGAGACAAGGAATATGATCTCTTGGGGATGAAAACCCCAAAGTAGCGAATGCAATGCACCTTTGGAATAGGGTTGTGGACACATCGAAGGTGGTCATGATTTCGGGAAAAGGCCCAAAATATTTCAGTCCCTGAAGAAGTGACTATTTTGGCATTTCGGGAACTGGAAGGTCGAAAGACAGAGGACAGGAGGATCCTTACCTCGAGATTCCCCGAATCGTGAAAATCCAGTGGAATATTATTGTGGGCCATCATTTCAGAATTCCAGGTACTGGGTACTCGAGAGGCCAGGAGTCAGGAGCCTGGGAGTCCCGACTCGCGAAACCGTGAAACGTGAAGACCCGAAAGGCTAAGGGAGGAGCCAGCTGAGGCATTGTACCTTTTCAGAATTTTGGAGGCTAGAAGTCCAAGAGGACAAGGATCCGAGGAGAATTCTCTCACAGGAGTCCCAAAACCCTGAAAAACCCGAAAGGTATGTCGGGTCAGAATAGAGAGAATAGCACCAAGGAAAAAAGGTGCGCGCACAAAGTTTGTTGAAGGCCTGTGCCAGAGGAAAAAAGGGGGCCTGTGGATTTTTTTGAAGGGTTCTAGCAAGAGTCCGAAGAGCTAATTTGGCTCAGAAGAAGAACGATCTAGAGACCGGGAGGTCAGTGGACCCTGCTAAGGTAGGGGGTCTGCATCACCTATTCCCATTCTTTTTTCTCATTTAGTTTACATATGAATATTTATGCTTCTCTCATTTCATTATATTTTCTTTCATATATATTTTTGCAAGTAGTAGAAGAGCAATAACATTCTATCTAAGTGCAAGGACATCGTGTTTAAGCTAGGAATGGATCCAACACTAGATAAATAAGGAGAAGTGAGGGAAACCTTCAAACCTCCCTCAACACAATGTACTCAACACAATTTCATCCTTCATTATCTCTACACAACTCTCAATAATTTTGTTATTCTTCTTTCCTTTCCATTTGGATTCTCTGGAACATTGTGATATTCTATACGAGGCACAAATGATGTTGATGTTCCCCAATCATGTCCAAGTACTTCTTTTCTCTCTTTTTGATATGTCTCCTTTTCTTGAAGAGGATCAAAGGTTGGTATCGTCCCTACTCAATTCCTTTCCCACTGCTCAATATTCTTTCCTTCATTCATCATATCAACATCTGTTCTAGTCCCTCTGTATGTAACAAGTGCTATTATTGGTCCTTCATTTTATTTTTCAGTTGATATCTTCTACACATTTTGATTTTGATTCTGGTTTTGGTTACCCTTGGCCTACCATTTCACAATATTTTGTCGCATGATCTAATTCTCTGGGGTATGTGCACATTGTACACTGATTATGATAGTTGCATGCCAAGTGTCTCGATCAATTACAATTATAATATATTATCAATCCTCTTCATCCTCTACTGAAATTTCTTCTACCTCGACCTCTACCAAAGTTTCCTCTGTCCTCTTGATTGAAACCTCTTTGATTGTTATATTTTGGACCACCACCTTATTCTACATCATTATCTTCCTAGATTATGTACATATATGATGTGTTCTCCCTCATTAATTTGAATGCGCGATAATCCTTGTCTTCATGTCCTACAGACTTGCAAAAATTTCAAAACAAGTTACTTGGTGTACTCTGATACTTTTTTAGTAATGGAAACTCAGTGGGATGATGGCTCCACTTCTTACATATCTTGCAGTATCCCCCTTGGTAATGGATTCGAAGCTCCAACTACCAGATACTGCATGAATGTTGGAAATTCATCCTTTTTATGGCTTTCAGTTCTACACTTGGTATACCAAACTTGTTCTTGTTTGTCCTTCTTTTTTGTAAGTTTGTCCAATTGAATCATCAATGCAGCCAACTACGTCTGAAATTGTTTCATTCCTCCATTGTCTCCTACTAGAGATGACTCTAATTTCTCTGCAATTTCCAGGGCCTCAGACTCCAACACAACCTTATGTTGAATTAATGGCCTGCGAATGTGTGGTAGAAGCCCTGCAATAAACCATTCTTTATGTTGTTGATATGGGATTTGAAAATCCATTCTACCCATCACATTCTTAAATCTATGATCAAAATCCCATACCAACTCTATTTGTACCTGTTTAATCTCCTTTAGTTTTGTGATGTACTGTGACTCTATCTTTGGCTTCTTGAACTCTTTCAACAATGCTTACCTTATCTCATCCAAAGTCTTGGCATGTCCTTCAACAATGATATTCTACAACTTCATATACCATACTAGAACATGACCTCTAAATGTTGTCTGTAATTGCACAACATTCATAGCCCCATCCTCTACGTTCTTAGCAGCCCAAATTAATTCATAGACAAAAAGATATTTTTTGGATCCTCTGACCCCACTCCCTGGAACTCAGGAACTCTAAGAGTATTATCTACCCCTGCCATGTTTCTATGTGTAGTCCCTCCTCTTGGCGATGCCGGTTGACTTTGATTATGACTCTGATGCTGCAAACTACTTCCACTATTCTGACTGCTACTACTCTGTCCTCCTTGGTTAACTACGATGGTTTTTGACAAATCTTCAACTATTATCTCTGATTGCAGTGACACACACAGGTTCGTTGATTCGACGCAAGAATCATTATGAGTATGAATTAATGGATCTTCTATTACTGGACTGGACTGGAACTCCTCTTATTCCCATCCTATATATGGTATCTCCATGATTTTGAGTATTGCACAAGGTTCTCTCCCCTCTGTCTCACTGTGCATCTCTCTTTTCCCAGCCATAGTATTTCACCTCTTGTACCTCCTTCCTCCGTGCAATACTCCAAATGTGTATTCTTCCTATGGTATACCCACTTCTTGCATCCTCATTCCCTTCTTTCCCTCTCCATCGCTTCCTTCACTCTCTCCTACTCTTATAATATTCTCTTTTCATCCCCCATTTCCCCTATGTTTGTGAACCCCTTTAGCCATCGGATTCCATTATCATCACTTTCTTGTCACACAATAACATTTTTATCCATTTACCTAATGATTTCAATAGCCTCCCCCACAGACCTTTGAAAACGTCCATGTCTACAACAATGTATGATTGAATGCAATATACTGCAAACTTTGTAATATATCCTCCTAATATGGTATCCAACTGAAAATACACTACACGAGTAGTTGGGTTACTTACATAATTCATCTATATTACCAATTCAGGAGTCCAATTCCTCAATGTTGTTTCCCTGAATCTTCCATTTTTCTCTACTAATCTTTCTAGCCACTCCGTTAGAATAATTGGAAATTCGCCAAACAAAATTTCATGTAGATCTTTGTACACATACCTTTTCATCCATTACTTGTCACTCGTTCGAGGATTACTTTTCATATTTTGTGCAAACTCCCATTCCTTTTCTTTTCAACCACTATGTGATCTCCTTCTTAGTCAGCCTCCAAAACATTCCCTTAATATCAAATTTCAGGTCCCAACAATGGAACCATTTGTTTGCATTGTGCACAGGTTGGAAGAACCTAGGTTCAAGTTATCTTTTACCAAAATAACCCACCAAACATCGGTCCTTTAGGCATCACCTGCTTGCACAAATGATGTCTCACTCGAGGTATCTATTAGGATTGCGAGAACTAGTATTCTGTAGTATTGAGGGAATGGGAGGTGGCTATCCTTTTCATTCATCCTTATAGTTTCCATACACGTGATTCCATCCTTATTCATTATTAGCTACTTAGTGATCCATATTCATACTATCATGTTATTCCATATTCATATATATATATATATATATACATATATATATATATATATATATATATCATTGATGTAATAGTTATGAATATTTATCCATGTTTAACCATAAGAAAAATCTATCTATGATGCATTTAGACATAATTCATAAGMAAACATATAAAATATAGACAACACAAGATTCAGTATCATCTCTTTGACATTCCTTWATTCATTCTTGTCATCAATGAGCTATTAAATTCAAGAACTATGGAACCCAATCATGTAGAGGAACCAGAGTCAAACCAACCACCTAGGGAACCAACCATATTTAGGAACAATTAAGAACCCCTATTCTCCCAACCTATTACATATTTATGCATCCCTCTAAGGATAAAATCTCTAATATGTTCATCCCAAAAATACCCCATTACAATGCATGGTCAGTTCAGTTAACTGGATGTTCGACTACTTTCATCTGCTTTTCAATATGCATGTTTCTTTTTTGTTATTCTCCTATTTCTGAATTTTTGGTCTCTCATCCTTCTATCATGCTTTATTCTCTCTATTTATTGCTCTATCTATTTTTAGATTTATTTTTCTATCTACACGTTGTATTCCTCCTGCACACTTTCCTCCTGGATGCACATTGGCTACACACTCCCTACCTTTCCTTCTTCTTCCAAACACTTTTCCTATACTTAGAATTATTTCCCCAAAACTATATCAAAAATGCAAAATTGTTTACAAAGCTTCTTATCCAACATAAGCTCCTCGTACATACCTAAGTCAGAAACTATGAAACTTATGAAAAAATCATGTGCCCCTATCATGTGTTAGTGGTTTATACTATATAATAACCATGCAATCCTCCAACGAAATCATCCTTCTTACCCAAGTCATGAACTTCTACTCAATTTCGTCAACCAAGTAGCCAAAAAATCTTAGTCTCTACGTCCACACTGCAACTGAACCTATGTCCTCTCTCTGAATAGTCCAGAGCTATATATGGACACTCAATATAGTCCACTCTATACCTCTACAAGTTTCCTTATCCTCCTGGTTCAAATGCCTCATACATTGTCATACCTAGACAATGTGAAACTCTCTGTCCCAATGACGACTCTATCTTGTCAACCTAACATACACATGAATCCATATTATCCATGCCAAAGAACCCAAACTGCACCCATCACAACTCACCATGAAAATCCATTGGAATTCCATCCATAGGGTTGGAAACCTACCACAAAACATATTTTTTTTATTCAAGCTCTCTACCAATCCAACAAAACTCACGACCTTCCATACCACTGAGTTGCAATAGTCCATAAATTTTCATCTAGACAGTCTACTCCATCTATCAAACCAAATACCATCTAACCTGATACCACCTACAAAAACACTATACCTCCCTCTCAGAGATAACTCCTCAACACTGCTACAACTCCCTCTTAAAGCTATCACCTGTGACATGTCTGAACAAAAACAAAATATGCAATCAATTGTAGAAGCTATGTGTCTCAAGGATGATCCCCTTCTCTTCAAATCCCAAGCTCCGATACCATGTTAATTTTCACATACAACTCTATGTGACTAATTTCATATATGAAAATTACTTCCTTGTTATCTAACAATAAACCCTAGTTGTTATCACTAAATAATTTTACACTGAAATTACAGACTGAAAAATATAGTAGAGGAAACAACAAGATCAGAGATGAATCATTAATACACATGAGAAAAAAAAAATTGTTATATATCCTTGCCAATTTCATAAAATATGAGGGAAAAACCATCCCTCCTATCCAATATAAATTTACAAAAACTCGAGGACAACCTTCTCCTACAATAACAAAAAAATCAAAAATTCAAACCTCAACAAATCCCTTGAAATTTCCTTTGCCCAAAAATTTGGTGTAGACCACATGTACAACTTGTTGAGGTCACTTTCACTACTACTTGTCATCCTGTATGGACATGCTCCTAGTTAGAAATTTTTTATGGATGTACGTGATTCATATTTTTTCAATCTGCATACATAAACGATTGTTCCAACTGCAACCCACATACACACGATTCATCTTACTACCACCCATGTACATACATGAATGTTACCAACAAAACCCACATACATACACGACTGTACCCACTCATACATGTGTACATATACAAAACAATATATCAAAACTTCTGTACAATTTTCTCCATTCGTATAGTTTCTTCCTTCCACAACTTCCTCTCTCCTAGGCAAAAATTTCTAGAGTTGCAAATGATCCCTTTCTAAAATCACCAAGCTCCTTGGTACAAGTGAAAAATCACTTATGCTGTTGAAGGAAAATCTCCCTACGGATAGGTAGATATCCTCTTGAGAGATAGACTTTTAACTCTTAAGATAGAAGACGCTTAACGTGGACACTGACTTCCTTTCAGATCTATACAAACTAATGCATGAGGAGGAAGGAGAACAGAAGTACCTTTTACTGGCGTTTGTCCCTGCACGCTCCAAGTTGAGCTCCAATCTTTCGCTCCTCTATAAGCCCTGTAGACAAACAATAGTACGACCACTTCCTACTCTATTGATATTAGCTTGAAAACAGATCTATCTATGAGAGATAAGTTCATGTAAGATCAAACACAAACTAGAAAGAAACAGGCCAAGCATGTCATATTAATGAGAACAATGACAGAAGTAACTTACAATCGTAGATGCGAATGCGACAGCTTCGTCAAGTCCCCTTTGCCTAACCCTTGCTCAAAATATCCATGACCTGGATGATAGCAGCTTCACTGATTGCTCTCCTCCAGTTCACTGTGTGTTTCTTATGACATCATAGGTTTCATGCTTGCAATTCTTCCCCCTTTTCTACCATGATAGAGCCTGTTTATATAGGTTTAGAGAGGCTTAACCTCTTGAGGTATCTTTAGGGTAAGTTAAGGAATTCCCTCCTTAGATCAAGGATCTTCTCCTAAGATCATGATTGAACCAGGAATTCGAATACAAATGCCTTCCAAACTTGAAAGATCTTCCCCTTATTCTCCTTAACAGATCAACTGCTGCCCAGATTAGACAGCGCTCCCTCAAAAGGGGCATTAGGGCACTATAATGCTCCCTAGTAGGCTCAAGGGGAGTTCCAGCACTTCAAATATTTGTAGCGCTCCTTCAGAGGGGTGGTTTAGTGTTATAATGCTCCCTAGCACCTTGTAGGGGAGTGCCAACACTCCTAAGGGTGATGTAGGGGAGCACTCCCTTCTAAAACTCTAGTTTGAGAGCTCCTTTCAGGCAGCAAGAGATACCTGAATTCAGTTAGCCATTCTCTTTCTTCAAATCAGGTGTTTGAGGTATTCTAAGTGTCTCCTTAGTGTCGTCATCATGGAAATATGCTTTGTTTGAAATTTGCAACACTTGTGAACAACATGTGACACTTGCGACAATTGTGAGGAACATGCGACACTTGTGACACTTATCAAAGCGAGTAATGTTGATGTGTAACATATTGCCCCCCAAAGCATGAAGTTAGAAGATGAGAACTGATAACTGAAATGATTTTTAGAATTTCAAGCAAGGGTATAGACTCGGAGAACCTGACGAAAGCTGCACACAAACATCCAACAAATATTATGACATGTTTCAAAACCCAAGGCAGACATACTTATGCTTGGGTGATCAAGACTTGCAAGATATGGCCGCCATAAAATACACTATGGATCCATAATTGTATTGATAAAGAAGGCATAGCCACCAAAGATACAATGTGGATCTATACTCTGATGACCTGAACTGACCGTAGCCACGAAAAATACACAGTGGATCTACGAGATGACAAGACATAGCCATGACCAATACAAAGTGGATCTATGTAACAGTATATGTATCATTTGTCCAAGATAAATTCCTTCGCAACTTGGGCAAAGCATATATCAAAGTGATCACTCAACCCAGGGTCTTCTTACCGATCCCAATGTGGTACAAATCTGACCACGTGAATAGATGTCCTGATGTCGAACATGGCAAAAACCACTTGATTACCGGTCAATGGTGTAAAACGTTAACAAGCGCGAGGGAGATCACCATTAATGTCAATGATTCCCAAGGTACCCTAGTACATTCCAACGAATGTGAATGGATGAGTTAGATTCGAACATCCGTGGAATCATCCAATCAGAGGTCAATGATGTAAACCTAATGTCGAATGTGAGGAGGCATGCCATTGAGGCATGCAGGTCCCAAAGTACTAACTGGTTTCTAAGCCTAATTCCTGGATAATGTGTTGAGGTCGACAGGAATAGGCTCGTCGAAGGAGGGCCTTGATGTATCCCCCATAAAATACATGAAACAGACATATAGATGTAATTGGTAGATCAAATGAACATGGACTGACACGGGTTTAGAGACAAGATATTTGTGATGGCTGACTCTAGAGGCGGATACTTCCCTTGAAAACTAAGGCACAATAGAAAAAACATAACATGGAACAAAACTCGATGATGCAGTGGATGTTGTGACTTACGTCAGGTGACCCAAAGGAGTGGAAGAAACTCAAAGGATTGGCTCAGTGCAGAGGTTCAGCGGATCATAATGCATGCAAATGACAAAGTGTCGTGTTCAAGGGTGACTCTAAGAATTACTTGGTGATGTTCTCAAGAGACTGCTTGGCTTGCTTCTTTCAAATTTTCCCCCATCCATATAGATGAGTACCTATTTTTGATTTAACGATTTCGAGGAGGGTAACACATGCTCGATATAACTTACCTTCAGTAAGTTCCTCTTCCTTTGTTTAATGAACTGGAAGAAGTAAGGGTTCGATCCCGTATGGGTCTGTCGATGTTTATTTTAGCGAGTCCAAAGACAAAAAACTCGAAGGTTTTTCATGATTATAGAGTCTGGAAAAACACTTAAAAGAGAACTCTCTCAGTTTCTTTTTCATACAGTAGTCTAATGAGACCGAAAAAGAGATAAACTATTGCTCGAAAGACACCCTTTCGAACCTTTTAACGAGAGTGAAAGGAAGCAAGATCACTCAACGATCTTTTCATATATAGAGAGTCTGAAAAGAGTTTAAAGATGACTCCAGGGGGTTCCTTTTTCGTGTGTCCATGCGGGTCCGAAAAAGATATAAAAGTCTACCCGGTGCATTCTCATATTTTCGAGCTTGAAAATGAACTAAGACTATGCTCATGCATGTGACAAGGTAAACAAACAATCAGAACTGCTAGGAAACCTGCGATGTCAAAACTGCAATCCAGAGGTTTAGCGAAGTCATTATATTGCCAGAGAAACCCATAAATAACTATACCTTATAAAAATGGAAGTTCATAAATAGTAATACAAGAAAAAACTTCATTTACCATTTCATTTTGCATAAGGATTTGTAGCAGTGGAGATTCTCACTTTGGAGGTGGATCTTGTTTCGCTTGATACCGGAGCTACGGTTGCTCGTTTCTCTTTCCGTTTGGACCAGGTAGATATTCATATCCCCTTGTTTCAATTACATGGTTTAATATTCATTTTCATAGCAGTATTTAATTTAAAAAATGAATCCCTAGGTCACTCCAAAAAAGATCAAATCGACCTCTATTAAAAATGATGGGAATAAGACATTTTTTGCAAAAACGTTTTTAGAAGGTGATAGCAAAGATGCCAACGCCTTGACACTTGGGTGGATGGGTCGTTTTTGTCAAAGAAGTCATAGAAAACTCAAAAATACGCCCACACAACCATTATGGAAATTATTTTCATTTAAAAACATTTTGTTGTTGCGTGATAATTGTTGAGTGATAAAAGGAGTGCATGGTCTCTTTTGAATAGTGTGGACATTAGATTTCATGTTTTAAAATTGTTTAAGAAATTGCCGAAATTTGCCGAAAAAATTGAATAATGAAATTCTTTGTTTTTTTGTTTGTAGGTGATTTCGGCGACCATGATCGAGTGGAATGAACGAGAGCATGAGATTGATGACTTGGCTGCCTTGCGGAGTCCTTGCACGCAGGCCGCGTTGAGAGCTTGTGGCTTACTGAAATTCTTCAAATTGCAAAAAATGAAGAAGGAGATTTTATTGCTTGAGCACATAATCAGCTTGTGGGATGTCACGGAGCAAGGGTTCCGGATCGGAACACAACTTCTAACCATTGAGTTGGAAGATGTATATTTCTTGACTGGCCTCTCGAAAAGAAGGGTTCCTATATCTTTTTCCAGACAGAGGGCGCTTCCTGAGCAAGTGGGTGTGTATCTGGCACGTCATTGTGTTCCAGGAGCAAGACTGGTGGGGGGGTAGAATCCCTATCAAGGATATCCGAGAGTTACCCCTCCGGTCCATTTTGTTTTCCATCACAAGCATGACAGGAAGCACTAGCACACATCTGGCATCGAGATCGCAGGTAGCTTATGGTGTATAGTGTTTGGAGCCAACACTGTTTAACTGGAGTGTAGTGTTCCTTCAGAATGTGAAGGAACATGTTTCATGGTGTAGGATGGGGAAGAAACAGTTCGGATACGGCTCTTTTCTGGTCTCATTTTTCTTAGAGCGCATCCCCCAGATGCAGCCTCAGATAGCACTGGCCGTGCGACCGATGGAAGAACCATGGATGGAGAGGTGGACTAGTCTGTCTCCGAGGCTAGTAGTAGAGTCAGAGTTCCGTTTCACCGGTGACTTCTTCGCTTGGCCGAGACGGTAGTATCTCTAGATAGAAGACTTCATGTATGCTGAGGTGGATTTTTGCGGGAGCATGGATTTGATTTTACCCACGGGGGAAGATTGGGATGCGTCAGGTAAGAGATTGAGCAACACCTCGTCTAGTTTTTTTTTTTTTAAGTTTTTAATGTATATATATTTTTTGGGTATGTAGAAGAGTTTTTTAAAAGATGTATTGTTTTCAACATGCAAACAAGGGAGCAGTGTGCCAGACTGAGATATCGATACCAGGACATCGTGGGGGTGTTCCGGTTGCAGCAGATCCGGGGGCACCAGTGATAGGTCTCCGGGAGGTTGAAAGAAACCTTCAAGGCCTCACGATGGGCATTCCTCCTCTACGGAGGGGAGAATTTCCTTTACATCTGCAGAGGCACACTGTGGGAGTGCCAAAGAATGTCAATTCTCTACTGAGATGCGTAGTGCGTGCAGTGATATGTTACTCTCAACACAATGTAGTGCAGGGAGATTAGAGTCTCTCTGGTGATCTTATTTTGTATGACCTATCAGGCGATGTTGTATGGGTGTAAAGACCCAACATTTTTCTCTTCTAAATACTTTTTTGATGTAATCAAAAAAAAATCAGTCACGCTATGTATATATATACAGTTCTGATTTTTTACAGTGCCAAAACCTTTGTACATGATGATGCCTTTAATGTGATGTGTTTTAATTTACATGTGATGTACAATTTTCTTTCCTTTATGAAATCTTATCTATGGGCGATATACCAATCCATGATGTAATTAGCTAACGAATCTAAAACATTGTTGATTTCTCGTGGAATATGTTTGTATTCGATATAATCAAATATTCGTTCAAGATGATGAACTTGTAGGTGGAGACGTAGTAGGATAGGATTACGAATAGCGTAGATATGATTGAGTTGATAGACCACGAGTTGGGAGTCTAGGTTAACAGTGATACGAGAGATACCTAGGGAGGAGGCTTGGGTCAAGAGTCTGATGACAGCATGATATTCTACCATGTTATTGGTTGTTGGTCCTAAGCAAATACCTCCTAAACTCACCACCTTGTCAAATTGGTAAATGACCCATGTTGTCGAAGCAATGTTTCGGGTGTGTCGACTACCACTGATCAAGGGATCAAATTTTGCTCAATTTTCAAAGTTCTCAGAATGCGACGAAAACAGTTCCATTGCGTCTGTCTCGTCTTCCTGATTCTGGAAGTATATTTACTTTCTCAAATGGAGTCTGTATGGAGAAGATATCGCGATCTGTTCGCCAAGGCAAATAGGCAAAATTTTTGGGATGATGACTGTACCTGTTCGTACAGTCCGTACGGTGACGTGGCAGGGTCGTACCATCCATACGGTGATGTGGTAGGTGGGTGACATGGTGGGTTTTCATTGGTTGATGTTGGCGAGTAGCATGTTGACATGTGTCCGTTATGGGCGAATAGTATGAGGACACATGGCCCAACCCAAGGGCGCCACGTGTCGCTCATTCTTTGGTCATTGTTTCATATGTAAAAATTGTATTGGGAGTCCACGGGGTTCGACCCCTGGACCTCCCATAGCACAAATCTTACAAAGCCTCCGCTAACCAACTTTCCCGCCATTGTTCCTTGGCATATATGTCTATGCATTTGTATTTAATGTGGTGCATTGTATTATATGGAAAGGGGTCGGGCCGGGGCTTAGCCCCGGCCCGTGGTCATTAAACATTATAATATGACCATGTTTTATATAGCCGCCAATTGAAATGCGCGAGGTATATGTTACATAGCCCGTGGATATGGTTCCACTATACACATATAACCGTGTAATATAAATGTGCGCGCGGGTGTGGTAATACGTATGTCACTCTATTGTATATGCGCGAGAGTTATATCGTTGGCACGGTTCAAACGAACTAACCACCTTTTTTCCCATCCTTTTTGCGGTTAGGGGTTGGCATGCCCTTAACCGTTCCACGGTTCGTACCGGTGCGCGGTTGCGTACGGGACTGATTTTTTACGCTTAAAAGAGCGTGTGAGCCAGGTTTGTTCAAGGAGGGTACGAATTGTAGAACCAGAGACAACAAGCTTGAAGAGGGAGACTTCCAGGAGGCCTAACTTCTTCGTTTTTCGACCGATTGAGGTGCCGAAAGAGACCAGACAGGGGTTTTGGGACGCTGGGAAGCCATTGGAGCAGTCGGTTTGTCAGTTTGATCATTGTAAGACATGTTTTTGAGAACGTTTTGAGCAATTAATAATAATGATCCATTGGAAGCTGGACCAGGAGATGTAGCCCATAAGAGGGGTGAACTCCTTTATCAATTGATGTGCACATGTGTTTATGTTCAATGTTTATGCTGCTGTCTATGTGTATTTTGCATAAGTAATCCTTAATTTATGTGTTGCAAATTGATCTTGTTGCTTTAAACACATAACATTTCACTTGCAATAATTATTCAAGTTTTTCAAGTCTTCTTCATTTTTAGATCAACCACCATCCGCAAACCCGACAAAGATAGGAAAGGAAGATGTCATCTGCACATGAAAACACAAGCACAGTTATGAGTGGCAAAGGTAAAGACTCGATCACATGAAAGAAACAGACACACCAAACTAAAATACAATAATGTACAACGTACACATGCTCGATGATCTAGGCATAATACGTTTTAAGGTAAAGCCCATTCCAGGGCTCCCCTAGGGAAATTCCATCATAATCGACTAACTTGTAGGCGCCTCTGTGTAGAACATGTTTCACAATGTAAGGGCCATGTCACACAGGTTCTAACTTACCTATCCCAAATTTTTCATGAGCCCGGTCATAGACGAGGACTAAGTCTCCTTCTGCAAAAGTCCGAGGATGGACGTATTTGTTGTATTGATTTTTAATCCATTTCTAATGTGCCTCGTTAACGAGAGCGACATCACGACGTGTTTCATCCAATTTGGATAGATATAAGAAACGTTCTTCTTCGGCATAAGTGTGGGGTAGGAGTTCTACTTTAAGTTTCAGAGATGGAATCTCACACTCGATTGGTAAAATGGCTTTGATGCCATACACCAACTGGAAAGGAGTAAATCCAGTTGCAGTTTTCATGGAAGTACGGTAAGCCCAAAGAGCGGAGAAAAGTTGTAGATGCTAGGATGTCTTGTTTTCCCCTACCAAGCGTTGAA
>ML823144.1:104629-118195 GCA_009831015.1 Picea engelmannii
GAGAGGGTGTATTGTTTGTACAAAACCTGCTTGTGTTTGTCTGAGTTTCCTTGATCCAAAAGGATAATTGGCAGGAAAAGTGTTGTTTCAAATTAAACATTATTCACATACAAACAATAAAGAGACATCTTCATGATTGATTTTTCATATTAGAAGGTATTTCCAAAAAGTTTTAGCACCACATCGGATTTGATTAAAGAAAATTCGTTTGAGGACATTCCTTATTAATGCTTGTTAGTGAAAAAAACTCTCTCTCTCTCCCTTAAATAGATGTTCATTGAAAATAAATGACTTCTTATCATCTTTGATGCATTTTTGGGGACTGAGTCATCATTCCATCGGTTTCACTTCCATGCACCCCTTTTGAGTAAAGATCAACTATAAAATGAACACTAATTAAAAACTATCTAGAACATTTTCTTTTCTAGGATCCTCCACCAACAGTAGACTAGGATCAGTACTTTGGATTAGGCTATGAGCATAGCTCTCCAAAGTTTCCAAAACAAACATTAACATCCTGAGCTAGGGAGAGTCAAATCCAATTTCCGTATAAGTCTTCCTGGGATCCCCCTCTCACACTGGGGTTATGCACGAGGTCGCATTCGGGAGAGCTACGGAGATTATCCTTCTGTGGTTTGACTAATTGCAGTGGTCAGATTGTATTATGGGGATCACTTAAAGGTATACCCACAATGTTGAGTGGAAGCATTTCAAGTTGATTTCGGGCTAGATACCCTGCCCGTACGTTTGGAATGGACTGTCGACTGTACCCGCCCAGGGGATGACTATGAGTTGGTAACCTTAGTGGCCATAATCTTTAGTGTCTTACACAAGGTGACAGTGAAGGGAAGTCTCACTGTACCTGGAGCAGACATTGGTCAAACTCACTCGGGCTCCTTGGAGGGTAAATCCACAATTACTGCGTGGAATCTTGCACCAAGGCGAAAGTCCGTTAAGCAGGTCACCATTGTAAATATTCCACCATATCCCCGCCCCTTCTTGACTTGATCACACGACGTTGGATTTCATCACCAACTAGTACGGTCATCAAGAGAAGGTCCTGTTTGCTTGGTTGTGATTCTTAGATTCTATTAGCATATGCTGTTTCTTTTCGGTAGTTGGCCATATATATTTTCCGTCGACTCTTTTTCACCAACATTGACCCTCCACGCCATTCATGGAGGCTACAAGGACTTCCTCCAGAAAATATGGAAGGGAACACCCCTTTACCCCCTCATTCTATGGAGGAATCTCCTCAACAGAGTGAGGTTCAAGACACTACAACCTCCCAAGAAGAAGTTCCCACTCCTTTAGAAAATTTTCAAATTGTTTTAGAGTCTCCGGAAGCTTTCTGCATTCTGGAGGGATATGAGTGACGCGTTCTCCAACTGAATTCAGTCGGTGAATGTAAGGTAGCTAGAGAGGTAACTTTTTAAGAACCAAATAGATCTACAAATATAATCACCACAAATACTGAATACACAATAGATCCACAAGAAAGATAGAAGAAACCACACTTTATTATTACCAAACCTTTGAGGTAGGGAAACACCATACAATGGATCCTATTATGGAAGGGATCCTCTCATGTTCACTTGCCTCTTCGAGGGGGCTTCCTCTTAATGAGCTTCAACTCCAAATACAATACTTCTCTTCATCTCTCATTACATTACTTGAATCCCTTTATATAGTGCCGCCATCACCTAAGAACATTCTAGAGGAGACCATCACCTAAGAACATTCTAGAGGAGGAATCTTCTAGAAGTAGAACCTTCTAAGAAGTCCTCTTACATTTATTATATCTAATTACCCATTTATTATATCTAACTACCATAGTGGGCCTTATTTAATAATATAGTGGACCTAGTCCACCTTACATTGAATGACCTCCACTATTATCACTATGGGCCCTCTGGGCCCCCCCACTACCTCTCTAGCTACCTTACAGTGAATTTGTCATCGTCAATCCTTCTGACATTCCGACTGGGTCTCATTCAAACCCTTTAGTCGATGACCCCTTTTGGACCACAGACATTGTTCGAAGTCCACCGTTCATGGTGCGGGATATTTATGGAGTAGGAATAGGTGCCGACGCATCTATCACCTACAGCGTACCTTTAAACCATTTTACCGGTACTACTATTTTTTCAGCCACAACGTCCGTTGGTCCGAACACATTGTCTGTTGGCCCAAGGTCTACTTTTTCTCTCCAGAAGGCCCATTCTACAATGGTCCCTCACATTCCGACTATTCCTGCCGGTAATGTGGTGGTTAACCAAGCTATAATTGGCACACCAGTAACACCTAGACCTTCATCATCACTCCCTTTTGGGTACAGGGCACTGAATTCTTCCACTACCACTACTACCCAAGTTATTCTGGGAGGTTACATACCTATCCAACAACCCAGAGGGACCGATCTTGGTAGTCTTAATTCGTTCAGCGGTACCAGTCAATTATTTACGTCTGGTTCTCAAATTCTGGGAACTCTACCTCAAGCTGGGGAGTATCCTCCCACCGGAGGACAACATCCATTTGGAGGGCACCCTCATGCTGGGGGGCAGCCTCAATCCGGAGCTTACCATCAACCGTATGGAAAAAATGTGTCCGCCACACCCAATCCGTGGAATATCCCTTTTCCAGGAAACCCACAGTTCTCGGGGGGACATAATTCTCAAGCTCTACAACAACCTCCTTATGGACAAACGCCAAATCCAGCTTATAATCCTCAAAACCCATCTAGTTATCCTCCTCTCGCACATGCTTCTCAAAACACCTCAAATCCTATGTACCCTGGTCAACACCAACCTTATACAAGAGAGCCCATTGGTTACAATTATCCGCATAACCCAGTGTATGGTCCTACTGGTATCCATATGCCACACCAGTATTACCCACAGGTTAACCGACAACTACCTTTCCTAGCAACCCTGGACCTTCCAGACTTGTCTCGGTTAATGAATGATCCTATTTTTCATTCTCCGGTTTGGCCAGCTATTCCAGCTAAACTTCCTTCCGATATTCCAAAATTCGACGGAAAGTTTGGAGAAGACCCAAAAAACCACGTGATGACTTTCCATTTGTGGTGTTCATCCAACTCCCTCATGGACGATTCTATACGTTTGTGTATTTTCCAACGAACTCTTACGGGTTCTGCAACAAAGTGGTATATTGAACTACCACGCGCCTCTTTTCATGATTTCAACTCCCTTTCCATGTCCTTCCTCACACACTTCCAACTACCCATTCTATACGAGATGGGTACTGAACTATTGACCTCCCTTCGTCAAACAACCTCTGTACATATCTCTGATCATATTCATGAATGGAGAGGATGACGAAGGCTAATCAACGCGGTCATTCCTGACCAATTATTAGTGGAATGGTTCACTAAATCATTGTTACCCCAAATTTCTCGTGATGTTGCCATGGGTGGTGTAGTCACCGAGGAAGAAGCTATTGCTCGAGCTCAATACTTAGACTTGGTTTATTTGCAGTCTGGTACTCTGTACGAGTTGATACCAAATGCTACCCGTGCCACTAATGATCCATCCAAACCATCGTCTACCTCACATGCAAATGGAGTTATTGGCTTTGTCAAAACCCAATCTACTTCCCAGTCGAATGGAACAACCCAGCAGCCCGCTTCGACGGTTTCTCCCAGTCCGTCTGCACCCTCTTCTACCCCCCCTCAAAATCAGGTCTCTGAGGTGAATGCAGTCCAATCAACCCCTTCACAACAACCTGGGGGCAAGAAGAAAGAAATAAATAAACCAAAGAAAAACAACAACAACGAACAACCAAAAAATCAACCGCAAACCCCTGCTGTCAGAAAACAACCACAACGGAAACCGAAATTCCCATGTCTCATTGATGGCGATGATCACTACACTCGAGAATGTCCACATCGTGATGAAGTGGCCAAGCTTTTCAAGGGAAATTCACAACCCGCTGTGCTTACCCAACCTTTTCCACAGCAACAATATTTGGTTTCTCAAACCCCCACTCCAGGGGGCAGTTCTAACCAATCCCATGATGAGGCCTCAACAAGTATCCACATTTACATGTTTAATGGGATTAATCTGACCACTCGCACTACAACATATGACACACTGATTAAACTTGATAATTTGAAGCTCGCTAATGGTTCCTTACCGGACCCATTACCATCTTCTGTTAGTCCTCTGTCTACTAGCCCTCCATTTGGGCCACTTCAGATTGAGAAACCTTCATTTGACTCCATTTTACGCCCTCCTAAGAGCACTATCCAAAAATCTACCTTTAATCCTAGTTCACGGGCTACCCAAAACTACAACATCGTTGAAGATTTGGTTCAAGAAACGTGTGTTATGTCTGCTTTGGAGGTACTACAACACTGTCCCATCCAATGTAGAACGCTCTTAGCTTCCATCGATGCTTTCGATCCTGAGTCACCAAATAACCTCACGTTTAATCTGGATGATCATCAACCTTGACTCTCTCACCAACTAGCTTTTCAGATCGATGTTGTTGTTCACAATCAAMAAATCCAYYGAACTATCTTGGATGAGGGAGCCTCTACTTGTGTCATGTCTTTAGSTTGTTGGAAAGGCTTAAAATCACCTTCCCTTAACAAATCCCCTACGATGTTACGCACTTTCAATGGGTGAGGTTTTCATCCTCACGGACTATTACAATCCTTAKCCRTTCAGTTGGGCGGAAAAACTGTTACTGTTGATGTCRAGGTGGTCAATGCCCCCCTCGATTACAACCTWCTACTTGAAARAAGTTTGTTCTATGCTATGACTGTCGTCGCCTCATCGGTGTTTYGATGTGTACAATTCTCCCATCAAGGCAAAATTGTCACTATCGATCAACTAGATTTYTGTACACCCGAYGCTCACGCCCCTGTCACCAACAACATTCCTTTTTTGGGAGACCACCCAGTTACATATGAAAGCATTGGTGTTGGCTTATTGAAATATTCTAGCCTTATGGGTACCTTCCCTACACCACTTCCACCCACCACRCATCATATTKCCACCGTCAATATGATCTYGACTATKCCTTATCAATCCYTRGAATCATCTAATCCTTGGATTGTACCTAGTCCTATGGAATTCGATGTGCTCGGTGACACCATGCCACTTAKATTAGYTGAGGATGCATACGTAGCTATCCAATCTGCCTCTCCCTCTCYRKACAACCCACATTTCTTGGTACCTGATGYCTACTCGATGCCTTCATGGTTGGATTCCCTATCGTCTACAATCGATTACATTTCCCAAATTTTCCCTTCTGATGAATCTATTATGGAAATGCTTAGCATTGACGATGTACCTTGGGATGATAACCATCATTGATCCTCTTTTCTTCCGCATTTGGAAGAAATTCACCAAGACATACACTATGTCTTCCCTCCCGATGTTACCAATGCTCCGCAATCTCCCATCCTCACACAAGATACTCTTTCTGAGGGGAATATGGGTAACATATCTACTACGATCGCTATCGATATTTCGATCAAAGAGGGCGTTGTGGAAAACATTAACCTTGGTGATAATTGCACACTCGAAGAAGTGGTCTCTTACACCGCTCTGTTTAAAGAATTCTGTGATGTCTTCGCTTGGAGCTACGAGGAAATGCCAGGGATCGACCCTTTGATCATCGTGCATGAAATCAAGACTTACCCTGGCACGAAACCTGTTCGACAAAAACTCCACCCGGTTCATCCCAAGAAAATCGCGGCTATAAAGGCAGAAGTTGAGAAACTCTTAAAATTTGGCTTTATCTATCCTGACCCTTTGACAGAATGGGTCTCCAACCTTGTTCAGGTTGCCAAAAAACAAGGAACCATCTGTGTTTGTGTTGACTATTGGGATCTCAATAAAGCTTGTCCCAAGGACAACTACCCTACGCTCTTCATCGACCAAATCATTGATAATTGCACTGGGAGCGTAATCTTCTCTTTCATGGATGGCTTCTCCGGGTATAACCAGATTGAAATTTTACCTGCTAATCAACATAATAAAGCCTTTATCTTCCCATGGGGAACTTTCACCTATCGAAAGCTACCTTTTGGTCTCAAAAATGCTGGTGTTACTTTCCATCGGACCATGTCGTACACTTTCCATGATATCAAGCATATCATAGAACCTTACCTCGATGACTTACCTGCCCACTCATCCAATCGATCCGATCACGTTGATCACTTACAGGCTATTTTTCTTCGATGTCGGTTCTACCGTATCTGCTTGAACCCACACAAGTGAATTTTTGCTGTCGAATCCGGTCGACTCCTCGGGTTTATTGTCTCTAAAGACAGGATTAGGGTGGATCCCTTAAAGATTAAGGCTATTCTCGCCTTACCCCCACCTACTAATTTAACCCAACTCCAAAGTTTGCAAGGGAAAGAAAACTTCCTTCGCCGTTTCATTTATAACTACGCTGAGATAACTAAAGGATTCATGCAGTTGCTGTAGAAAAACACCCCTTTCATCTGGGATGACATTGCTCAATGGTCATTTGATGCTCTCAAGCATGCCTTGACCCACGCACCTTTGTTGCACCCTCCAGAGTATACAAAGGACTACATCCTTTACTTAGCCACCTCCACTTCCACTATTGCAATGGTGTTAGTTGAGGAGGACCCCAACGGCGAGCAACATGTGATATATTACCTAAGAAAGAGTCTATCTGGACCCGAACTTCGATATTCACATGTAGAGAAACTAGCTCTGGTAGCCTTCATCGCTGTCCAGATATTCCTCCATTACATCTTACTACATACCACCATGGTGATGAGGACTCAAACCCCATGTACCACGTCTTGACACGTCAAGTGATCGGGGGAAAATACTCTAAATGGATCATCATCCTTCAGGAATTCGATCTTGAATTTACAAAGTCCAAAGCCAAGAAGTCCCTGGTGTTTGCGGAGCTTATCTGCGATCTCCCCCGTGCTGATGAAGACATTGAACCTAGAGATTCTCTCCTCGATGAAATTCTTTTCCTCATCAACATCTCTGATCCTTGGTATGGAGACATCCTCCTTTACCTCCAAACCCAACGTTTTCAGCCTAACACTTCCCATGAAGAGCGTCGACGTATTCGCCACCATTCTCATCGTTACCTTATCGTCGGCGACACCCTGTATCGTCGTGGTATTGATATTATCCTTCGACGATGTTTGATTCATGCAGAGGTTGAACGCATTCTAAATGATTATCACCTTGGTGCTTGCGGCGGTCACCTTTCTGGGATGGCCACAGCCCAAAAATTCCAACGTGCCGACTATTTTTGGCCCTCGATTTTCAAATATTGTATCGAGGCAGTCAAAAAGTGCCCACCCTGCCAAGTTTTTAACAAGGCATGAACCCACCCTACTACGCTACACCCCATTATCTCCATCGGCCCCTTTGCCAAGTGGGCTATCGATTTCATGCAATGTAAGCCTACCTCAGCTGGAGGGCACGGTTATATAATCGTCGCTATCGATTACTTTACCAAATGGGTTGAGGCTATGCCTACCTTTCTGAACGATGGTCGTACCGCAACTCTATTTATTTTTAACCACATCATAACTCATTTTGGTGTACCACGTGCCATCATCACCGATAACGGTGCACACTTTAAGAACCAGATGATGAGTGAATTACATGCCAAGTTGGGTTTTCTCCATGAAAACTCATCCCCATACTATCCTCAGGCCAACGGACAAGTTGAGGCCATCAACAAAGTCCTAAAAACCATGATTCAACGCTTGGTAGGGGAAAACAAGACATCCTAGCATCTACAACTTTTCTCCGCTCTTTGGGCTTACCGTACTTCCATGAAAACTGCAACTGGATTTACTCCTTTCCAGTTGGTGTATGGCATCAAAGCCATTTTACCAATCAAGTGTGAGATTCCATCTCTGAAACTTAAAGTAGAACTCCTACCCCACACTTCTGCCGAAGAAGAACGTTTCTTATATCTATCCAAATTGGATGAAACACGTCGTGATGCCGCTCTCGTTAACGAGGCACATTAGAAATGGATTAAAAATCAATACAACAAATACGTCCATCCTCGGACTTTTGCAGAAGGAGACTTAGTCCTCGTCTATGACAGGGCTCATGACAAATTGGGGATAGGTAAGTTAGAACCTGTGTGACATGGCCCTTACATTGTGAAACGTGTTCTACACAGAGGCGCCTACAAGTTAGTTGATTATGATGGAATTTCCCTAGGGGAACCCTGGAATGGGCTTTACCTTAAAACGTACTATGCCTAGATCATCGAGCATGTGTACGTTGTACATTATTGTATTTTAGTTTGGTGTCTGTTTCTTTCACGTGATCGAGTCTTTACCTTTTCCACTCATAACTGTGCTTGTGTTTTCATGTGCAGATGACATCTTCCTTTCCTATCTTTGTCGGGTTTGTGGATGGTGGTTGATCTAAAAATGAAGAAGACTTGAAAAACTTGAATAATTATTGCAAGTGAAATGTTATGTGTTTAAAGCAACAAGATCAATTTGCAACACATAAATTAAGGATTACTTATGAAAAATACACATAGACATCAGCATAAACATTGAACATAAACACATGTGCACATCAATTGATAAAGGAGTTCACCCCTCTTATGGGCTACATCTCCTGGTCCAGCTTCCAATGGATCATTATTATTAATTGCTCAAAACGTGCTCAAAAACATGTCTTACAATGATCAAACTGACAAACCGACTGCTCCAATGGCTTCCCAGCGTCCCAAAACCCCTGTCTGGTCTCTTTCGGCACCTCAATCGGTCGAAAAAAGAAGAAGTTAGGCCTCCTGGAAGTCTCCCTCTTCAAGCTTGTTGTCTCTGGTTCTACAATTCGTACCCTCCTTGAACAAACCTGGCTCACATGCTCTTTTAAGCGTAAAAACTCAGTCCTGTACGCAACCACGCACCGGTATGAACCGTAGAACGGTTAAGGGCATGCCAACCCCTAACCGCAAAAAGGATGGGCAAAAAGGTGGTTAGTTCGTTTGAACCGTGCCAACGATATAACTCCCGCGCATATACAATAGAGTGACATACGTATTACCACACCCGCGCGCACATTTATATTACACAGTTATATGTGTATAGTGGAACCATATCCATGGGCTATGTAACATATACCCCGCGCATTTCAATTGGCGGCTATATAAAACATGGTCATATTATAATGTTTAATGACCACGGGTCGGGGCTAAGCCCCGGCCCGACCCCTTTCCATATAATACAATGCACCACATTAAATACAAATGCATAGACATATATGCCAAGGAACAATGGCGGGAAAGTTGGTTAGCGGAGGCTTTGTAATATTTGTGCTATGGGAGGTCCAGGGGTCGAACCCCGTGGACTCCCAATACAATTTTTACATATGAAACAATGACCAAAGAATGAGCGACACGTGGCGCCCTCGGGTTGGGCCATGTGTCCTCATACTATTCGCCCATAACGGACACATGTCAACATGCTACTTGCCAACATCAACCAATGAAAACCCGCCATGTCACCCACCTGCCACATCACCGTATGGATGGTATGGCCCTGCCACATCACCGTACAGACTGTACGAACAGGTACAGTCATCATCCCAAAAATTTTGCCTATTTGCCTTGGCGAACAGATCGCGATATCTTCTCCATACATACTCCGTTTGATAAAGTAAATATACTTCCAGAATCAGGAAGACGAGACAGACGCAATGGCACTGTTTTTGTCGCATTCTGAGAACTTTGAAAATTGAGCAAAATTTGATCCCCTGATCAGTGGTAGTCGACACACCCGAAACATTGCTTCGACAGCATGGGTCATTTACCAATTTGACAAGGTGGTGAGTTTAGGAGGTATTTGCTTAGGAACAACAACCAATAACATGGTAGAATATCATGCTGTCATCAGACTCTTGACCCAAGCCTCCTCCCTAGGTATCTCTCGTATCATTGTTAACCTAGACTCCCAACTCGTGGTCTATCAACTCAATCGTATCTACGCTATTCGTAATCCTATCCTACTACGTCTCCACCTACAAGTTCGTCATCTTGAACGAATATTTGATTATATCGAATACAGACATATTCCACGAGAACTCAACAATGTTTCAGATTCGTTAGCTAATTACATCATGGATTGGTATATCGCCCATAGATAAGATTTCATAAAGGAAAGAAAATTGTACATCACATGTAAATTAAAACACATCACATTAAAGGCATCATCATGTACAAAGGTTTTGGCACTATAAAAAATCAGAACTGTATATATATACATAGCATGACTGATTTTTTTTTTATTACATCAAAAAAGTATTTAGAAGAGCAAAATGTTGGGTCTTTACACCCATACAACATCGCCTGATAGGTCATACAAAATAAGATCACCAGAGAGACTCTAATCTCCTTGCACTACATTGTGCTGAGAGTAACATATCACTACATGCACTACCCATCTCAGTAGAGAATTGACATTCTCTGGCACTCCCATAGTGTGCCTCTGCAGATGTAAAGGAAATTCTCCCCTCCGTAGAGGAGGAGTGCCCATCGTGAGGCCTTGAAGGTTTCTTTCAACCTCCCGGAGACCTATCACTGGTGCCCCCGGATCTGCTGCAACCAGAGCACCCCCACGATGTCCTGGTATCGATATCTCAGTTTGGCACACTGCTCCCTTGTTTGCATGTTGAAAACAATACATCTTTTAAAAAACTCTTCTACATACCCAAAAAAAATATATACATTAAAAACTTAAAAAAAAAAAACTAGACGAGGTGTTGCTCAGTCTCTTACCTGACGCATCCCAATCTTCCCCCATGGGTAAAATCAAATCCATGCTCCCGCAAAAATCCACCTCAGCATACATGAAGTCTTCTATCTAGAGATACTACCGTCTCAGCCAAGCGAAGAAGTCACCGGTGAAACGGAACTCTGACTCTGCTACTAGCCTCGGAGACAGACTAGTCCACCTCTCCATCCGTGGTTCTTCCACCGGTCGCACTGCCAGTGCTATCTGAGGCTGCATCTGGGGGATGCGCTCTAAGAAAAATGAGACCAGAAAAGAGCCGTATCCGAACTGTTTCTTCCCCATCCTACACCATGAAACTTGTTCCTTCACATTCCGAAGGAACCCTGCACTCCAGTTAAACAGTGTTGGCTCCAAACACTATACACCATAAGCTACCTGCGATCTCGACGCCAGATGTGTGCTAGTGCTTCCCGTCATGCTTGTGATGGAAAACAAAATGGACCGGAGGGGTAACTCTCGGATATCCTTGATAGGGATTCTACCCCCCACCAGTCTTGCTCCTGGAACACAATGACGTGCCAGATACACACCCACTTGCTCAGGAAGCGCCCTCTGTCCTGAAAAAGATATAGGAACCCTTCTTTTCAAGAGGCCAGTCAATAAATATACATCTTCCAACTCAATGGTTAGAAGTTGTGTTCCGATCCGGAACCCTTGCTCCGTGACATCCCACAAGCTGATTATGTGCTCAAGCAATAAAATCTCCTTCTTCATTTTTTGCAATTTGAAGAATTTCAGTAAGCTACAAGCTCTCAATGCAGCTTGCGTGCAAGGACTCCGCAAGGCAGCCAAGTCATCAATCTCATGCTCTCGTTCATTCCACTCAATCATGGTCGCCGAAATCACCTACAAACAAAAAAACAAAGAATTTCATTATTCAATTTTTTCGGCAAATTTCGGCAATTTCTTAAACAATTTTAAAACATGAAATCTAATGTCCACACTATTCAAAAGAGACCATGCACTCCTTTTATCACTCAACAATTATCACGCAACAACAAAATGTTTTTAAATGAAAATAATTTCCATAATGGTTGTGTGGGCGTATTTTTGAGTTTTCTATGACTTCTTTGACAAAAACGACCCATCCACCCAAGTGTCAAGGCGTTGGCATCTTTGCTATCACCTTCTAAAAACGTTTTTGCAAAAAATGTCTTATTCCCATCATTTTTAATAGAGGTCGATTTGATCTTTTTTGGAGTGACCTAGGGATTCATTTTTTAAATTAAATACTGCTATGAAAATGAATATTAAACCATGTAATTGAAACAAGGGGATATGAATATCTACCTGGTCCAAACGGAAAGAGAAACGAGCAACCGTAGCTCCGGTATCAAGCGAAACAAGATCCACCTCCAAAGTGAGAATCTCCACTGCTACAAATCCTTATGCAAAATGAAATGGTAAATGAAGTTTTTTCTTGTATTACTATTTATGAACTTCCATTTTTATAAGGTATAGTTATTTATGGGTTTCTCTGGCAATATAATGACTTCGCTAAACCTCTGGATTGCAGTTTTGACATCGCAGGTTTCCTAGCAGTTCTGATTGTTTGTTTACCTTGTCACATGCATGAGCATAGTCTTAGTTCATTTTCAAGCTCGAAAATATGAGAATGCACCGGGTAGACTTTTATATCTTTTTCGGACCCGCATGGACACACGAAAAAGGAACCCCCTGGAGTCATCTTTAAACTCTTTTCAGACTCTCTATATATGAAAAGATCGTTGAGTGATCTTGCTTCCTTTCACTCTCGTTAAAAGGTTCGAAAGGGTGTCTTTCGAGCAATAGTTTATCTCTTTTTCGGTCTCATTAGACTACTGTATGAAAAAGAAACTGAGAGAGTTCTCTTTTAAGTGTTTTTCCAGACTCTATAATCATGAAAAACCTTCGAGTTTTTTGTCTTTGGACTCGCTAAAATAAACATCGACAGACCCATACGGGATCGAACCCTTACTTCTTCCAGTTCATTAAACAAAGGAAGAGGAACTTACTGAAGGTAAGTTATATCGAGCATGTGTTACCCTCCTCGAAATCGTTAAATCAAAAATAGGTACTCATCTATATGGATGGGGGAAAATTTGAAAGAAGCAAGCCAAGCAGTCTCTTGAGAACATCACCAAGTAATTCTTAGAGTCACCCTTGAACACGACACTTTGTCATTTGCATGCATTATGATCCGCTGAACCTCTGCACTGAGCCAATCCTTTGAGTTTCTTCCACTCCTTTGGGTCACCTGACGTAAGTCACAACATCCACTGCATCATCGAGTTTTGTTCCATGTTATGTTTTTTCTATTGTGCCTTAGTTTTCAAGGGAAGTATCCGCCTCTAGAGTCAGCCATCACAAATATCTTGTCTCTAAACCCGTGTCAGTCCATGTTCATTTGATCTACCAATTACATCTATATGTCTGTTTCATGTATTTTATGGGGGATACATCAAGGCCCTCCTTCGACGAGCCTATTCCTGTCGACCTCAACACATTATCCAGGAATTAGGCTTAGAAACCAGTTAGTACTTTGGGACCTGCATGCCTCAATGGCATGCCTCCTCACATTCGACATTAGGTTTACATCATTGACCTCTGATTGGATGATTCCACGGATGTTCGAATCTAACTCATCCATTCACATTCGTTGGAATGTACTAGGGTACCTTGGGAATCATTGACATTAATGGTGATCTCCCTCGCGCTTGTTAACGTTTTACACCATTGACCGGTAATCAAGTGGTTTTTGCCATGTTCGACATCAGGACATCTATTCA
>ML823145.1:23613-34993 GCA_009831015.1 Picea engelmannii
CAAATGATACTCCAACTCGAAGGTAGAGGAAAATCTTCCTCACCTCCTTTAGTAAAATAGTTTAGGGTGTAAAATATTCCCTAAGTGGGGAGGTATGATGCAAAATGTGTCATTATCTAATTTTTCATTTATTTTGGTACTCTGTAGGTGGAAAAAATGGAGTTATTGGCTTGTAGGGATAATTTAGGGGAAATTGCTTCATTACTTTACTCCAAGAGTTTTCCAACAAAGAGAAGATCACTTTAGTTGATTTTTCTATGTGAAAAGTAATTCCTTACGCAAGTTGACCTATCCTATTGATGACCATGGTATTCACTTGATGCCGCATTAGCTCACATTAATAATGCATGTGGAGCTAGTGCAATGTGGACATTCAATAATATTATAGAGGGTCCAAAAGCCTAAACCTAGACCTATATGCCTATCAAACTATGTTAAACATTGGGACCCTACAAAACGAAGGGGTTGCATTTTTATGGTATTTCATTAGGAGACTAGAGAAATCTAAGTGGGATACTAAAGTAAAAAATGGGAAGTAGAATCTTTTGTAGCATACATATTTGACATTGTGTGACTTTCTAGTTGGACTTTTCCTATATCAGATTTTGACAAGGTATATCTTGTGTTCATTGTGTGGGTGGAGTTCTATTTATGTGTCTTTCATTTTAGTTTAACTTATTACTGTAATTTCTATGTTAAACTAAAATTGGACCAGTGAAGCAAAGTTGAAACTCTGAAATCGCTAGGGTTTCTTGAAACCAGCAAACTCCTACCCCATACACTGCAGTCGCTCTCTCTACATGACTAGCACACACAACTTTGTCGCACCCACTAACACAACATAATGAGGGCAGACAGGGTGGGAGGGGTCGGGGGGGCGGGGGGGGGATGAAAACCCCCCCTTATCGCAACATAGTAGTGAACGATCCAGAAAAATCCTGTGCTCTCCTACCGTCCTTTGAACCGATGGCATACCTAAGGGAACAATACCTGCAAGAACAAAAATATGGAAGCAAAGGAGAAAAATGGATGCAAAATCATCGCATCGAAAATCATCTCAGGTTTAGATATTCAGAAAGTGCATCCCTCATGCTTCATTAGCACCCAAATACATCATAAAATAAACCATAATAGGGGGAACACATAGTTCATGAGAGACCATTATTTAATCATCAAATTCTTGGGTCTCAGGCCCTTAGAAAAGGACCTTGCATGACGGATCAAGACCTGGTGGAATCCCAAAGGATATTTCGAGCTCTAGCTAAGCTCAAAAGGATTATTTACAATAATTTTCTACAAACTTGAAGACAAGGACTGCATCTTGGAAGTAGGACCATACTTCTACAACAGAGTAGGTCTTTACCTGCACTTTTGGATGAACCACTTTTTCCCTGAAAAGGAATATTTTGCCTATTCCGAGGTATCGATTTCTCTCTACTCTCTACCTCAAGAGTTTTGGTTAGAAGAAATTTTAATGGGCACTGGAAATACTTTGGGAAAACATGTCAAGTCCTCAGAAGATACAAATCAACCAAAATACACCTCCTATGAAATAATATGTGTCTATATGACCATCCCCAAATCTCTACCAAGTTAAGTAACCCTAAAATACTAAGACAAGGAATGGGCTCAAACCATAGACTATGAACACATTCACTTTCATTATCGAAAATGCCAAGGTCATGGGAATCTCTTCAAATATTTTCCCCTAAACATTCCTACCAAGATGGAAGTTGAAGAGAAACTAAAGGATAGGTTCACACAGATTCACAACCATAGAAGGACAAAAAAAAAAAAAAAACCATCGACAACAATGGAAGAAATAACCACAACACCAACTCCTTCGAATCCCTTAACCAACTTCTAGAGGTTTAATAGGTGGAAAAAACACACCAAACAATGGAAAGAGAAGACAATAACAACAAGGAAATGCAACAGCCACCGGTGCACCTAGTTCGAGGAAGCCACGCGGACTCCCAGGATTCTCCAAATCTAGGGAAAGGTCCAAAGAGGGAAGAAGATACAATAATGGAAATGGACGAGCATGGCCTATCTCATATTGACCTAGATAGGTTATAATAAGCACTTAACAATAAGGACCTTCAAACTATACCGGAATATCATCTCAGAAAATTCCATAAGGTTTTTCTTGACTCATCAGTAGGGGGCACCTCTAGACTCAGAATTAGAGTGGATCCAAACCCATATCCCTAGAATAACCCTAAGGAAAAAAAAGGCATTGGAGAAAATCAGTGCACCAACTAATAAAAGAGGTAAGGAACTACATGATAAACTTGGGGAAGATACAAAGGATCTCAGAGAGATCCTTTTCCCACCCACCAAATTGATAATAATGAATCCCATCACCTGCAAGTTCAGAGGGATAAATGGGATATCCAAAAAGAGGATTCTTCGGAACTACGTAAAAGTTGAAGACCCTAATATTCTTATGCTACAAGAAACAAAGTGCATAGGATAAATAGAAAAATAGATTTTTAAAAAATGCTAGAGAAATTGCAAGTTCTATCACTTCAATTCGAAAGGTGTTGCAGGGGGATTAGCTATACTCTGGAACCCTGCCACAATAATCTTAGAACAAGGATTCTTCACACCAGGCACTCTTAGAACTCATTGTCGAACTATTGGTTTGGATAAAGATAGGATAATTACCAATGAATATGGCCCACAAAATTGCCAAGACAAGGATCTCTTCCTCAAAACCTTGGCGTACCTAGGCTCTCTAGTAGAGAAAAAGTGATGGATAGTAGGTGGAGACTTCAACATGATCCTTGTGCCAGAGGAAAAAAGAGGAGGGAAAAAATGCCTGGAACAAGACAACATAAATTCTAGGAGCTAATAGAACAAGTCAATATGGTTGACATATAAAATGGAAATGGAATCTACACATAAACCAACAAATGATTAGGAAACAAACAAATAGCCCGCAATCTTGACTGCTTCTTAGTCTCAGAAGCCCTTATGCTAGAAGTACCAATGGTAGAGTACAACATTCTTCCGAAGGTGGGTTCAAACCACTGGACTTTCTAGCTTTGGATAGACACAATAACCACTCCCAAGCTCAAACCCTTCATATTTGAGAAATTTTGGCTCACCTACCGAGACTTCTAGAAGCTAGCATGAAATTGGTGGACCAATGCAAAGATTCAGAAGGGTACCAAAATGTTCTACTTCCATCAAAATATAAAACACTTCAAACAACATATTCACAAATGGAACAAAGAGGTCTTTGCGAACATCTTTCAAGAAGGAAAACACTAGAACAAAAGTTAGAGGACCTTCAGAAAAAAATTATACAAACATGCCACATAGTTACAAAACAATAGGAGGATAATGTCATCAAGAGGAAACTGGAAGAAATATACAAGCAGGAGGAAATCCTTTGGAGAAAGAAATCTTGGGTTCAATGGATCAAAGAGGGTGAGAAAAACTCTAAATTCTTCCACCACTCCATGATCCACAAACATTTCATAAATTGCATTACGAAGTTGGAAGATGAGTAGGGAAACACCTTGATAACTCATCAAGAAATAAGGCACGAGCTAATAGACTTCTACAAGGATCTTCTCTTATAACCCCTTGTGGATCGCACCTCGGCAACAAAATGGGTGACCAAAAATATCCCAACTCTTATCACCCCATATCAAAATGTGGCTCTCATGAAACCGATAACGCAAGAAGAGGTGGACCAAGCTGTCCAAGATCTCCCTAAAGGAAAAGGACCAGGCCTAGATGGTTTTACTATAGACTTCTTCGACTTCTATTATCCAATTCTTAGGGAAGAGGTGTGGCAGTTGGTGTAGGCATCACATAGCTCGGGCAAAGTTCTCCTAGCACTAAATGCAACTTTTCTCACCCTAATCCCCAAATAAGAGAGGGTTAGAAATATGAAAAACATTTGGCCAATAGTTTTATGCAATGTGACTTCTAAAGTCATCTCTAAGGTCATATCCCTGCGACTCAAGCCCATACTCCCCTTCATCATCTCCAAGGAGAGATCAAGGTACGTTGAAGGAAGTCAAATCATAGATAGTTTCATCTTAGTCCATGAATTCATTCACTTTCTCAAAAGAACCCGTACTCCAACTATGCTACTAAAACTAGACCTATCAAAATATTTTGATAAATTAAGCTAGCACTACATGAAATCCCTATTAACATATTTCAACTTCAACAATGAGTGGATCTCTTATAAAATGAATCTCATATCCTCAACATTCTGCTCAATCCTAGTTAATGGAGTTCCCTCTCAACCCTTCTCTCCCTCGATAGCTATAAGACAAGGTGACCCTCTCTCCCCCTTATTGATTTTCATAATGGATGAAGGCCTGGGCCACTACATCAAAGACACAATTCAAAGTGGCTCACTTCAAGGCCTCCCTCTACAGGGGTTATAACTGACAACCTCTCATAGCAAATTTGTTGATGACACGATGCTTCTAAACACCTCCATTGTGCAATAAGCTAAGAAACTGAGATCCATTCTCAATGATTTCAGCGAAGCGTCCAGGATCACCTTGAATCTTTCCAAATCCGATATCTTCTTTTTTAATATGTCAAAAGCCATCCAATATCACATATCACAACTAATGGACATGCCCATTTTCTCTTTGCCCTCACAATACCTAGGACTCCCTCTCCAATTCGACAACCAGAAACATTTCCTTGGGCTCTCTTCTCCTTTATATCTCCAATCGACTTATAAATTGGTCAAAGGTCTCTATCCCCATAGAGCCTTATAAAACACAAGCTAAAATAAAGAATAATTTTTTTTTATATCCTGTACAATTTAATCATCATCTTATAATCGTTTATTATTCATCATAAAGTTTATTTATGAACCACATGAAAATAAATTAACATAACAACCACATAACACAACATATTCATGAAAATACATAGCTCTGTCTGATGCTATTTCTCCAATATTCGTATGTCCTCCCTGCTGCTCTGTCAAAACTTTGACCAAAACCGAATCCTTCCTCCCTGCCAGCTACGAGGAGAGCATATCCGACTCCCTAGCTCCAGAATTCTGTGAGGATTCCTAGCCCCCGAGCCCAAAACTCCCAGCAGTCGGTGCACCCCTGCAACAGTCCACCAAAACTCCAGACCAGAAAATATCCCAAACATAAAATATAGTCCCTACTCTCAAAATTATCCCTTACCCCCAAAATTCCTAAAAGTCCTTCTCCTGAATGCCTTTGCCTCCTCATATCCTCCTTCCATTCACCGCCTCCTCCCTTTATTTAATTCCAACCACCTTATCCTTCCATTTAATACCTTATCCTTCATACGTTAAGTTTTCTAATAAATAAATAAAAAATTATTAAGCTTTTAATTCGTTACCCAAACCTTAAATGAGTTAATTAATTAATTAATAAACATATATAAACAATAAATAAATAAATAAATAATATTATTAATAAATAATCATTATTTAACTAAAATACATTAGGACAATTAATTATTTAATTAATTATACTTGATAAAATTTAAGCAGTCATTTAACTAGGGTTGTTACATACACAAGGGAAAAGATAAACCTTAAGAAATCCCGAAGTTAAATTATTTTATGATACAAGGGAAAAGAAACATGGTTCTCACATTCATAACAAATAACGGTCATTATTAGTAAGTATGCCAAGAAACTCATTCATACTAGTGTACATGTGCAAGAAATGCATGTGTAGCTAGTACATACAAGTCTCGTTCATGTGCTAATATCAATAACTATCATCTCTATAGTAATTTCCATATGCATCCAATCCATTCAACAAGACTATTCATTTTATAAAAGACAATAAACCAATCAAATGCTTGTGAAATCCTTTAATTACTATGATCTAGCTCAACAATGTTATTTAGACAACTATAGTTTAGTTACATAATTATGAATATTCATATATATCCATTTTCTTTTCATAGGGAAAACAATAAATTCCACCATAAGACAAATCTCCATACACTCTCAACTATCTCTACTCATCCTTCCTCCCTAACTTACTTTCATATTCCATTCCTATATTTCCTCTATTGGACTATCCTGGAGCGTCAACTATATTGACCTAACTCAAAATAGAACTCGTAAGCGAAAGTGTCACTATCTTGACCAAGCTTCCCTAGCAGGAAAATGATAGTCATCATCACACATCTAGCGGAGCGTGAGCTAACATGGTCCTCCTATGAATTTAGGTTTCAGAAGATACACGATGGGAAATGCCTTCACCCCTCTTAACAGGACTAGGGTCCACACCCTAAAATGGAATATACATTGGCACCATGTTGTTGGGAGTTTTTTCATCATCTATTCAGTTTTGGGCAGTCTCACCACCTGAAATCCTTCATTGGTCCATATATCATGAAAATGCATCCAAACCAATATAATTTCACATACAAAGGTTCATACCATATTGTTTCTCGGTCAGTGGTCATGACATCCACTTTCATCATCATTATCCCTTGGCTATTTCATAGCCCATAACCTGTAGATTAGTCTGTAACATGAACTCATACATTCTTATGCATTATCATCATGTAATTGCATACAACCATAATTTCAATTCGGTATCCACATACTAACAACTTTAACATCAAAATTTTCAAGTTAGAAATAGATCTCATAATATCCCATAATCCAATTAACGACACCTATTCAAAAAGTTATCATTTACAAAATATATTGCATCATATCCAACATCATTCTAATAGAATTTAAACCTCCATAGGAATCTCATTCAAACAATATGCTGCATCATATCCATCATCATCAATAACAATTAAACATTCATAGAATTTAGATTCACATAGTAGATCACATCATATACATCATCATTAATAAAATTTAAACATTCATAAAATTTACATTCTCACAATATATCACATCATATCCATCATTATCCAAACACATTTAAACATTCATAAAGATTCATACGTCTTAAAAGTTCAAGTGTAACATTTAATAGTTTCACTTATGAATAGAAAATAAAGGTGTGTAGGCCTCAGGTAATCTTGGTTGTCTATGTCAAAAGGTGGTGTTACATACACCCAACCTTCGAGAAACATATTCTCGAGGTGGTCAAAAAAGTGAGTGATAATCTCGTCGTAGTGTCTCGGCATCTTCCCAAGTAGTATATCATGGACTATACTTGTCCCACTGGACCTCAACTTGGTCTACCAGACGGTTCCTGAGCTATTGGACTCTACGGTCCAATATGTGTAACAGTTCTACCGTGAGAGTTCCCACATCCGATACGTGCAATTCCTTCCAATTTAGTTTATGTGATTCATCAGCAACATAATGACGTAGAACAGATACATGAAAAAAATTATGAGTTTTATGCAAGTGGGGTGGCAATACGAGATGATAGGCATCGAGTCTAATTTTGTCTTGGACTCTGAATGGTCCTATAAATCAAGGTGACCACTTTGTCCCCTTCCTGAACTGTATGGTACTCTTATTAGGCCTGATACAAATGAAAACATGGTCTCCCACTTTATAACTTCTGTCGGTCCTGTGTACATATGCATAACTTTTGTACCTATCTTGTTCTTCCTTTAGTCTTTGCCTAATCCAAATCTCTTGTTCCTCCATATCTTGAATCAATTATGTCCCAACTGTTACTCATTCTTCTAATCTATCCCAACTCAATGACGTTCTGCATGGCCTTCCATACTGAGCTTCGTAGGGTGTCATTCTGATGGAGCTATGAAAAATGTTATTGTAGGAAAACTCTACCAAAGGTAGGTATTTCTCCCAATGGGTTTGATTATCCATGACATACATCCTAAGCATGTCTTCCATGAATTGTTTTACTCTCTCGGTTTGCCCATATTTTTCAGGATGATAAGATGTGCTTAAGTTCAACTGAGTCCCCAATGCTAACTGCAAACTTGTCCAAAATCTAGAAGTGAATCTAGAGTCCCTATCTGAAATGATCTTCTTAGGTATCCTGTGAAAATGGATGACCTCACTTACAAACACACGTTCCACATCAGTGACATCGTAAGTGTCTCTAACTGGAATAAAATGAGCACTCTTGGTTAACTTATCAACTATCAAAAGAATGGTATTGTGTCTATGAGATGTGAGCGACAACCCTACAACAAAATCCACATTTTCCTTTCCCTTGATGTATGAAATAACGAAATCGTACTCACTCATAAACTCACTCCATCACCTTTTCCTGGAATTCAGATCCCTTTGAGTGAAGAGATGTTTTAAACTTTGATGGTCCATTTTGAGCTCAAAGTTTCTCCCCACAAGATAGTGCCTCTAAAGTTCCAGAGGTAGCATTATATCTACCAACTCTAAATCATGAGTAGCGTAAATCTCTTCATGTTTCTTCAACTTCCTTGATACATAAGCTATCACTCCTCAATATTGCATTAGCATGGCCCCCAACCCTTGCTTCGAGGCATCCGTGCAGATTGTGAAGTCCTTTTCCATATTCTAGATTCATAGAATTGGCACACTAGTTAATAACCTCTTAAGCTCAATGAATGCACTATTACATTCTTCTATCCATTCATACTTTACCCCCTTGCACTACAAAGGGCTGATGGGTTTCACTGTTTTAGAGAATCCTTCAACAAATCTTCGATAATAACCTGCTAGCCCCATGAAGCTTCTTACCTCATGGGCATTTTTTGGCACTGGCATTCCATAGTGGCCTTTACCTTTTTCGGGTCCACAAAGATTCCTTCACCAGAAATGATATGACCTAAATAGTGGATTTCTTTCTATAAGAAGGAACACTTCAACAACTTCCCATACAATTTGTTCTCTCTAAGCTAGGACAACACCACTCGCAAGTTTTCCTCATGTTCTCTTTAATTCTTGGAATAGATGAGGATGTCATCTAGAAAGACTTGTAAAAAATAGTCTAAGTACTTCTAGAATACTCCATTAATGAGGCTCATGAATACTGCTCGTGCATTGGTCAATCCGAAAGGTACTACGACAAACTCATAATGCCCAAACTGAGTTTGAAAGGCAGTTTTAGGAGTATCACCTTCCTTAATCCTTAACTGGTGATACCTTGATTGCAAATCAATCTTTAATAATACCACTGCTCCTTTCATTTGATCAAAGACATTATCTATTCATAGCACTGTGTACCTATTTTTCATTGTAGCACGGTTCAAGTCCCTGTAATATATACACAATCATAAGGAACCATCCTTCTTCTTTACGAAAATTACTAGTGCACCCCAAAGTGAGACACTGGGCCTTATTATCCCTAAGTATAGTAACTCTTTCAACTCCATTTTCAACTCACAAAGTTCTGGTGCTATAATCCGATATGAAGTCTTGGAAATTGGTTCTGCACCAGGTTTTATCTCAATAGTAAAATTGAGCTCCCTCTCTAGAGGTAACCCTGGTAACTCCTTCAGAAAGACATCCTTAAATTATGACAATACCGGGTACTGATCCAAGGAGGGTCCCTTCCATTCATTCACTTGTTCCACTACATATAGTTGACACCCTTACCTCATGCACCACTTAACATTCATAGTTGAGATAAACCATAGAGACACCCATCTCCTTACACACCCGTCTTCCTTCATCATTGACACAAAGCACCCCTTTTGTGAAAAAATCTACCATAGCTCAATGGGATTCTAACCAATCCATTCCAATGATTAGGTCATACGCCCCAAGAGAAGTGACGTATACCTTCAACCTAGTAGTACACACTCCCGGGTCTACTATACAATTATCAACGCTAGGTCCTACCGCTTGTTTTTCCCCCAAAGCAATCTCGACTTGTTTAAAGTCATCATGCTCGTAGGCTGCCAACCCACTCTTTTCTAATGAAGATGGTGAAATGAAACTATCTATAGCACCATAATCAAATAAAATATTTACATTGATATTATTTAGCGTGCCTGATGACTCCCCCGGAATAAATTGATGTTCAGCCTGGAAATTATTAACCGCTGCGTAAATCTAGTGGCTGCTAATGGCTCTTCCCATCGGGGCCTTTCCTTCTCTATGCATAAATCCTGATTGTAACTCTGGGTAGTCAAGCTGGTAATGGGGTCCTTCACATCCCCTACAGGTGACATGGGATTGAACCTGCGAACTCTTCGGTGACTGTCCCTGAAATGAGTTCATTCCCGTGGAACCCCTACCCCTACTAGTTGCTCCCTGAGATGGTCGTGGACCTGCCTGCATCATTGGTGATGAATGAGATGTTGCACTTGCTTCCATTGAAATCCCTGCGGCTTCTATCCTTGCTATGAATCTATTACCATATGGGAGTGGCCTTGATCCCCCTCCTCTGGGAAATGTCCTAGGGGCCTTCCCTACGAATCTAGGACGATGTGGAAAGGTTGGTCTCGTACCTTTAGTTAAGTTCTTGTGTTCCTCCGGATAACGCTCATTTTCCACTTCTTATACTACTGAAGATGGTTTCCACATCTGTACCATAGCCCTTATCTTATGGTTTAACCCATAGACAAAGTGTTCTGCCTGTCGTTGGTCATTATCAATGTATGAGACATATTTGACCAATTCCATAAACTTGATCTCATATTTTTCTACGGTCCTGTTTCCCTGTACTAGAGAATGAAATTCTCCCTCCTGTTGTTCCTCATAGTAAGCTCGTAGACATTTCCTTCAAAACCTCTCCTCGAAAAGTTCCCAAGATACGGTGTATGGGGTAAGATGCAGTTGCCTTTACAGGTTTCCCCAGTAGTTCAAGGCACTGTCTCTTAACTTAAAAATTGATATCTTCGCCTTTGAATTGGATGCATAGTTTATTAAGGTGAAATACCTTGTCATGCCTTCCAACCATGCCTCGGCACGTTCACTGGCACGACCCCCAGTAAACTCCGTATGTTTGATATTCTGTAGTTCTCTAGTGATGTCTTCGGGTGGAGGTCCTCCCCTTGAATCCCTTGATGCTTATGGATTACCCATTCCATATGGTGGGGGCTCCACTTCGATCCATGTTGGTTGATGCCCCTTTAAAGTCTCATTTATGGCCTCCAAAGAGCGCAATATGAGAGCTAGTTCTAGCGATGGTCGTGGCGGCCCTGGTGGTCCCTGTGATGATGCTCCTCTGCCTCGATTTCCTTGAGTCCTAACCATCCTTTATAATTTAACCTGAATCAACCAAAGTTATCAGGGTGAGTTCAAGGACATTTCAGGTTTGTGCAACTTAAACTAGAAAACAGGGTTAGGTGTAAGTTTTTTTTTACTTGTCTATAAACACACATTACTCTCTTTAGGGGAAGTGGCTAGGTTAGGGTTAAAGTCTCTAGGCTTGATGTCTTCACCTAAGAAACTCTACAAGGACTTTTAACCTTTATAAATTATAAAGTTACACTATTACATTCATTAATCATGGGGATATAT
>ML823145.1:53408-64551 GCA_009831015.1 Picea engelmannii
TTATTTATCTGACTTTATAAATTATGTAACATCAATCCATTTTATTTGTAGTATTTGATTATTTGTTTTTTGTAAGTTAGTAAGTATATTAGAGCCTTCTGAAAATTTACAATCTGTTTGTTCTAGGTGTCAACAGTGCCAGGACAGGAAACCACTATTGGCCCTAGCTCAAAAATTTAATGACACTTGTCCAAATAATGATGACACTTGTCCAAAAATGAACAAAAGTGGTCGTACTAAGAAAACCTACTATGTCATCCAGGGTTTGGGGCTGTATGAGTGTTAATATAAGAAGAGTTGATTGTCTAAGAAGAGATGACTATGCAAGTAGAGATGACTGTCTATATAGTTTCCTAACGAACTGAAAAAACATAGAGTAAAAGGCTAGAAAAAAGAGAACTTTTTTAGAGACCTAGATCATAGGATGGGCCTACGAAGACTTGGGTATTCTTCAACTTGCCCTTGTCTCGTTCAACATACGCCTTCCCGAGGTATTAGAGGAAGAGTAGCAGCTTGTCCACCCTGCTCCTTTGTTCCCCATCCTTCATTTGTAAAACCTTGAGGGTCATTTTGATGTCCTACTATCCTCTGGACAAATCTCTCAAATCCTGAGTGATCTCCTCATGGTTAACATGGCTGTGGCAAGGGGGACAAATTGGGAAATCTATCAAATTGGCAGAGGGGGCTTCAGAAAGGTGGCATGACAGGATAGTGGCGGGATGTGGTCATCGCAGTGGAAGAGGAGAGGGTGGGGGTGGTGCATATCTCAGGGAGTTCCTGAAGGCATTGAACCATTCAACCCAACAACCATACTCATTTGATAGAGGCGAAATTTCTTGAGTGGCTTCAAGATGCATCTCTGTTGGATCAACAACCAAAATAGGAGGCAGGATAGGAAGAACATCAACAATGGGAGGGATATTAGCCCCAGGTATTTCTGTGTCTGAGAGGTTGGCCGAATTTGGAATTTTCCTGCCATTGGTTGCGTACCAGGCTACTCCTCTTTTAGAACTGCCTCTCAGCCATGCCATAAGGGTTGTCGAGGCTGGGAGGGTGGATGCGCATAGATTGAAGATCAACAGAAATCTATGAGGAGGAGAGAAGGCATCGAGAGATGTTAGAGTGAAAATGTCTCTGAGTTCAGCTATGAGGGCTCCTATTCTGGGACAAGGATGTGACTGCTAAGGTGACATCTGTCTCTCCATGCGCGATCTCTCCCTCCAAGTTCTCCATCTCAAGCGATGGGCTCCTATCTTGAAGGTTTGGCATGGTGGCAGCGTGGGAACTTAAATTATGAGGTTATGTGTCAGGAGGGGGATGGGATGTGCTGGGAGTGTTGGGAGTGCTTGTACATGAAAGAACCAATTGGCTGACTAGTTGGCTGGTTGGCCTCTCCGTGTCTTATGCGCATAAAATGCCTAGTATCACCCCATCCAGGGGATGATATTTGGTTCTTGCAATGGATATGCAAGCTATTACGTAGGGGTGTGAGCTGGTGGAGGTTGGGGTGCATGAGAATTCCCCTTCAGTCACAGTCAAATCAACTCAATAATTTGCCAACAAAATGACCGCTTGGTTTGTTGTCCTTTTGATGTACGATGGCAGGATTACCTAGTTGGGATGTAAAAGGGATTTTATTCTTAGGAGCCCATTCATAAGTCTCCAGCCAGGGAAGATTTTTTCTGGGTCAGCTCCATTCAGGAGACAGCTAAGGAGTTAATAACAATTTGCGAATCTCCCTTCGCAATGATTGGGAAGAGTTCTTGGTCTTTGGGTTCTTGAAGACCTCTGAGGAGACTCCAAATTTATGCAACATTGTTGGTGTTGTGCCCAATACTTCCCTCTACAATATGTAGGATTTCCCCTTTGTTGTTGTGAATGATCGCTTCATAGCCTACCAGGCCTAGATTCCCTTTTGAGGCCCCATCAAAATTCATCTTGTGGTACCCTGTTTCTGGCACCTTCCACATTGTGGGACTTGTCTCATGATGTGTCTTGTTTCAAGAGTCAATGGGCATGGAATGTGGTTGAACTTGCCAATGATGGAGGATGATGCATTCGTTTGCCAGACAGTTCCAATCTTGATCTTTATAGGGATGGAGGGCGATTGTTTCTTTGATGTTGGAGTAAATAATTTCCCATACCAACTGCTAATGTTTAGTCTTGGATTTGAATATTCGTCGATTTATTTCTTTCCAGATTTGACAGAGGATGAAGCCCAGTAGAAGCTGCCAGATTTTTTTGAGGATAGAGGAGTGGAAGATCAACGTGCGCCAAGCTTCTAAGGTTTCATGAATGCATGTATGCTTTCTATCTGTGGTGCACATGAGGCTGGCACTGTAGTCCCAGATATTTGATATATAGGAGCAGATATTTAGGAGATGATTTTATTTTTCCTCCTATAAACCATAAAGTTGTCACTAGGAAGGCCCTATAAATCCCCTTTTTCTTAAATTATTCCAAGTGAGGATGCTACTGTGTGCAGTTAGACAAAGAAAGGTATTGATTTTTGGCCATGAGTTTGTTTCCCAGATATTGCTCCATATTGTCTCTGTTGGTAGAGATCCATGCTCATCTTTGAGCCTATATGCCTCTTGAATGTTGAAGGTGCCTGTGGAGGTATGCCCCCATCTGAGAATGTCGTTGCCTTACTGGTTTAGGATTTTCCTTGTATCCAAATCATCGAGTAAAGGTTGGATGTTGATTTCCCTGGGAATGTCCAGGGCCTTGTGGGTGTTTTTCCAATTGCACCAGATGTCCTGATTTTTGGTAGGGTGCCTGTAGTCTTCTACTTTGATGATACCTGCTTTTGTGGTATGGGAGAGGAAGACGCTCAACTCTGGGTCTTTTTGCAGGGCGGGGAGTTGTTTCCAAGAGTCACCCCAGAAGAGGGTTGAGGTACCATTTTGTATCTCCCAGAAAGACTGTTCTAGTACGGGATCCATGTTGCCTCTAGCTATGTTCCATATGAGAGCCCGGATACTGTCCATTCTATCTAATGAGTTATTTTTCATGGGTTGTGGGGGTGTATTTTTTCCTCCACATGCATTCCCAAAGGTCTTGCGGTTGCTTTAACCATATCCACCAATTTTTTGCGTTGAGGAACTTATTAAGGATGGTCGGGTATCTGAGGCCCAGTCCCCCTTCTTTCTTTGGTTTGCATAATTTTTTCCAACTTACGAGGGCTATTTTTCTTTCTTCCTTGGTGCCTTTCCATAGAAAGCACCTTTGGATAATTCTTAAAGTGGTGAGGATGAAATTTGGAGTTGCTAGAGCAGAGAAGGTATAGACTCACAAAGCTTGTAGGAAAAACTTGAGAAGGATGAGGCGTCTAGCCAGATTGGGGGAGTGGAAGGTCCACAAAGAGAGATTTTTGCAAAATTTGGAGAGTAGAGAATGCCAAGTGAGATTTTTTAATGGATTATCTATGAGGGGGATTCATAGATATGTGGAGGGTAAGGTGCTGCGAGTGAATCTGAGAAGGAGCATGAGGTGGTTCTGGATCTCAACAGGTGTGTTGAAAAAGAAGATCTATGATTTGAAAAGGTTCATGTCCATTCCTGAGGCTTCATAGTAGAGGTTGATGATGGAATTGATGAGGAGGTATTCTCACACTGTAGGTTCTCCCATTAGGAGAAATTCATATAAAAATTGACTATGGGAAATAGGTGGCGATAAACCATGGAGGGTGATGCCGAAAAGGGAGTGGTCTTAAATGGCAGCCTTAAGGGTTCTACTGAGTCTCTCCACCAGGATTATGAAGAGGAAGGGGGACAGGGGGTCCCCTTGTCTTATGTCTCTGGTAGGCGAGAAGGGGCTAGATGGAATGCCATTGATTAGAATGGAAAACAGAGTAGAAGAAGTGAGGTTGACTATCCAAGAGACCCATGTGGGGTCAAAGCGAAAGGCTAGAAGAGTGGTTCTCAAGTACTCCCATCTTATTTTATGTAAATCTTTTGAAAGATCTAGTTTTAGAAGAATACCTCAAGTCTTTGTCGAGTGGAGTGAGTGTATCACTTCGTGAGCCAAAATGATACTGTGAATAATTTGTCTAGCTTCCACATTGTCGTTCTATTATGATGCAATGATAAAGGGTAGGATGGGCTTGAGGAGGGTGGCAATAATCTTTGTTAGGAGCTTGTAGATGACATTGGAGAGGGAAATTTGTTCGGAAGTGTGCTGGGGAGGTGGTGTGATTTTCTTTGGGAATGAGTGTGAGAAAGCTGGTGTTGAGGGCCTGGAGGACTTGACCTGATTTTATTGAGTCCTTGATTATTTCCCAAATATCCTCACGGATAATGCTCCAACAATGGTGGAAGAAATCTAGGGTGAACCCATCTGGTACTGGTGCTTTGCCTATAGGTTTATCTCATAGGGATTGATCAACCTCTTCCTGAGTTATAGGTCTCATCAACACCTTGGTTTTCTCCTTCGTTACCTCCTTGGGGATGTTCTTGAGGGTGGTGTCTATTGCATGAGATCAACCTATAGGAGGTTCAAAGAGGGGGTTTTATAGTAGGAGAGTATTTCCTTTTCAATGTCAGAGTGTTGTTGAATTTTTGTGCCCTAGTCTGAAATGAGGTGGGTGATGCGATTCGTTTGGCGTTGCTAGACCATGGATCTGTGGAAGAATTTGGTGTTTCTTTCCCCCTATTTTAGCCATTATATGCGCGATTTTTTTCTCTAGAGGATTTCCTCCTGCTCTCTTCTTTCATCTAACTGATTGTTTAGTTTCTTTTCTTGATGTTTTAGGGTGTCTATGAGTATATGTTGTCGAATCTGTTGTTGGAGGCATTGAATTTGTTGTTGGAGGTTCTTGTGGGCTTGAAATATGTTACCAAAAGTAGCCTTATTCCAAACTTTTAGATGTTGTTTGAGTTTCTTGAACCTATGTTGAAATATGTGCATGGTGGTCCCTATGGGTATGGATGCTTATTCCCACCAAATTTTGATGTTTGCTTGGAAGTCCATGTGTGTCAACCAAAATTTCTCAAAGTGAAAGGGATTTCTTCTAGGAGTGTCTGTGATGTTAATGGCGAGGAGGATCGGTCAATGATCCAAGCCCGAGGATTTGATGATTGTATCATTCCAAGCTATACCGTCCATCATTAGTGCTTTTGACAGAAGGAAGAGGTCTAGTCTATTGGACACTTGTTGGTCCCCTGAGCACCTATTAGTCCAAGTATATAGTCCATTGTCTGTACTAACATTAATGAGATTTATTAGACTAATGAAGCTGTTAAAATGCTCACTGTCTTTCCATAAAGTCCGCATACATCCATTTTTCTCCTCTAGCCCTATGATTATGTTGAATTCTCCCCTAGAATCCATATGTGAGGGTTGATCTAATCAACTAACCAATCCAAGAGTTTTATGAAGGAGTCCTTGTGACCTGCTATGGCAGGGTCATAAGCATTTTTTATGTAACTAGATTTGTTCGATCCAATGAGTCGGAAGGAGGGAGTGATGGTCCATTTGGAGGTGCAGAAGTCGCCCAACAGAACTGTGGATGGATTCCACATTATAGAAAAACCTCCAGCTGATCCTTTGGCATCGATTTCTACATTATTGGAATGTTTCCATCATTTTTGAAGAGTGGAGGCAACCTCGTTTCCCGTGCATTTTGTTTCTTGCAAAATGAGAATGTATGGCTGATTCTTCTTGATTCTTTCTCTTAGTATAGCTTGTTTATTTTTGGCATTCAGGCCTCTTATATTCCAGGTTTGAATATTCATTAGCAGGATGGGGGTTGGAGAGGAGGGAAGCTTTTTGAGATCAAATTTATCTGACCTCAATTGACAAGGAAGTTCCCGACATCCTGAATGAGTTGGTGTTTAAATTTTCTGCCCGTTTTCTTTTCTTCTTTTGTTATTTTGTGTGGATCCTTTGATGTTCATTTTTGGATGCCGAGGTTCACATTAGCTCTAGATGAACCCCTTGCTGAGGAGTTGAGAAAAACTTTGTGCACCTTATGCAACTGATCTGGTGGTATTGTATATAATTTTTCTTTACGGTAAGCCTACTCCAGGTGTGCCATGTCAATATCGATTAGTATATCCTCTTATAGTTTCTTGAGGAATCCCTTGGGCAAAAAAGGAAGGAAATGATGGAAAAATTTGCACAGATTGTTGGACGACTATCCACCAGAGACGTATCTTCATCAAGTTGACATGCAAACCCCTTCAAGGTACATATCTAAATTTTGATATTCCATTATTTGAAGAACTGATAGATGTGGATGCTATAGATAAATGGTTGAATATGCTCGAAGGGTATTTTTTGGTCCACAATTTTTCTGATAGGAAAAAGATTATTTTTTCACTCCTGAAGGTCATCACCCATGTTAAGGACTGGTGGGATAGCTACTATGAGCAAAGTTCCATAGAGGAATCTATAATATTTGTGGTCTTGCCCACATGGTATTATTTTCGAGATTCCATTAAAGAAAAATACTACCCTATTGGAAGTTACGAGGACCAATACACAATATGGACCACCCTACTTCAGGAAAGGTACTAGAGAGTACCATATTTCATCGATATTTTTCATACCCTATGCACAAAATTGGGTATCAAAGACTCTGAGTGACATCTGGTGCTCAAATATCGTGGATGTCTTCATAGATACATTCAAACAAAAATGGAGTTTCTATACATCATAACATTCGGTATGACTTATAGATATGTTGTCAAGATCGAGCACAAGTTTAAGCCGAAGAGGCAATATTGTGGATATAAAAATTCCTCACAGGAGAAGCATAGAAAAGGTGGCCCCAACCCACAAAACAAGGGACAGAGAAAATATGACCATTCTCAAGAAAACCAGTCCAAGTCGCAACACAAGAAGGGTAATGAGAAGATGAAGGGCACATGAAAATTGTGTGAATACCATAATATCCCTTGGCAGAACACTGAAGAATGTCTCTCTAGGTAGTCATTCATAGCTGAAATGAAATCTTCCAAGTCAAAGGAATATTTCAAATATCAATCAAATACATAAGCAGGGAAGCAGATTATTGATGTTAAAACCACTTCCACTGTTGCTACAACCAAAGTTCATCCAAGAGAACAAAAAGAATGAAAGGAAGAGGAATGCCTCTTTGACTCACATATGTGGGTAAAGGGGGATTTGCTTTATTCAATTATCGATAGTGGAAGTAAGAAGAACCTAATATCAATACAGTTTTTCAATGTGTTGGACCTTCTGATGACACCACACCTAGATCCCTACACCATTGACTAGCTTCGACAAGGAAGAGATCTCCATGTCATCTAATAGTGCATCTACCCTACGACATAAAGCCTTTCAAAGACGAGGTATTGTTTGGTATTTCTCCCCTTGAAGTTTTTTATATTCTTTTAGGAGAACCATATTCTTGGAAGCTTCATGTTGTGTATGAGTCTAGACCCCCCACTTTTATTATTAATTTGGGTAGAAAATTTTACAGGATACTAGAGGTAGTGCAACCTAATCCTATTTATTTAATATCTGATAAGAAATATGGTAAGGTCATTTCACATACCAAGAATTTATTCTTACTTCAGATGCATGCTCACAGTAAGTAGAAGTTTGTTGCCACATCTATGGCCTCAACACAAATCCTCTCTTTGTAGCAGAAGAAAGAGGATGAGATCAGGGAAGAGTACACAAACATCTTCTCCTCACTGACCGGGGTGTTGATTCTCTACTAAGTAAAGCATCCAATTGATCTAACCTCGTGTGCACCTCTTCGTAATGGACCAGGATATCATCACTTGTTGATGGAAAATGATGAAATCAAGCATCAGATCAAATTGATGCTTCAAAAGGGGCACATCACAACCAAATCCTCCCCTTGTCGAAGCTCGATTGTACTAGTGTAGAAGAAATACTGGACCTGACGAATCTGCATTGATTACAAAGAATTAAAAAAAATCACAGTCAAGAATATGTATCCAATTCCTAGAATTTATGACCTTCTTTAAAAACATAAGGGGGAAACGTTCTTCAACAAGATTGACCTAAATTCTCACTACCACAAGGAAAAAATGCTCCAACTTGTAAAAAAGCTCCTTTGGCATGAACAAGGTCCAATACTTGGGCTACATTGTTTATGAGAATGGAGTACATGTTGATCCAGCTAAGATCTAAGTGATATGTGACTCGCTAGCCCCGACCACACTAACCGAGCTTCCGATCTTCTTGGGACTTGCCAATAGCTACTGACACTTCATGTTGGGATTCTCCCATATTGCATGGGTGCTCAGCCAAGTTACCAAGAGTGGTGGCAGGGAAAATTTAGCGTAGGGGGACAAAAAACAATGAGCATTTGATGATTCAAAGCATCACTTGTGCTCAAATCCAATACTCTCCTTACCCAATATGAAACAATCATTTGAGATTGAGACAGATGCATCCGACTATGTTGTAGGCATAGTTTGTTGGTTGTGGAGCCTGATTATCTTCCTTATTCAGAGGTCCTTTCTTTCAGCCGTGTTTATAACCCATGAAGTATTTACACCCTAGAAGTATGTAAACTCCTCCACGCTGGGGGGTTTGGGGGAAAGCGGGCCCCCAGCGGGGGTTTGGGGGCAGGCAGGCCCCCAGCGAGGGTTCGGGGGAAAAGCCCACGAAGCAAAAATTGCCTTGTAAAAGTATATTGTAATTTCATTGTAAATCTGGACTGTTCATTATAAGGTCACAGATTCAATGGTAGAGATTATGTTAGGGTTTTTTTCCCTAGAAGGAAACTCTCTTTTATGAGTGAAATGTATTGCGGCTATGGATGATGGTGAATATTGTATTCTCAGAGAGGAGACTGTGAGAGAAAGAAGAGGAATTTACAACGGGTTTTGTTGTAGGTTGTATCCCTTCATTTGTTGGATAATAATAAAGGAAGGACCTGGAAATTTCTCTGGTGGACATATCCCACACTGGGTGAACCATGTAAATCTGTGTCTCTCTTCTATTGTGTGTCTTCTATGTTTTGTTTCTGCATTTGTTTTATTTTATTGCTCCATGGTCCTATTTTTCTAACATAGTTCTCACTCAAAATGGTCATCTAGTAGAATACCATAGTGAGAAACTCACAAATAATGTATGGAAATACCCCACCTATGACAAGGAATTGTATTCCATTGTACAAGTATGTAGTCAATGCAAACATTACATTATAGGAAAGTAGATAATCATCCACACTAATCACAAGCCTATGCAGTTCATACAGACACATGGGAAGTTGGATAACAAACTCCATCAAAAGTGGTCCACCTACCTGCAACAATTCCATCTCAATATCAAGTATAAGACAAGAAGCAAAAATTGTGTCATTGACTACCTCAGTCGACCTCTCGTGGATGCACTCACCACCATGCTCCTTTCATGTGGGAATGGTGAATCTGAGTAGCCCAAACTCTATGAGTAAGATTCAGACTTCGCCACCACCTTTCATCTTTTAGGTATAGGCACAAATGGCACCGATTTTAACATTCAGGAAAATTTTTTATGCCATCAAGGCCATATCTATGTTCCTACAAGTGACCATGCAAATATGATTTGGGAGGTTGACTACAGTTGAATGGTGAAACATTTTGGCATGGATAAAGTTGTGTTCATTCTACATAAATATTTTTATTGGCCAAAACTTCGACAGGACGTCAACAAGTATATCAGATATTGCACGGCATGTTCCATTTCCAAGCCAACCATCAAGAATAAAGGATTATATACCCCTCCTCCTACTCCTAAGAGGCCTTGGAAATCCATCTTGATGGATTACATGTATGGACTTTCATGAACCAAACAAGGCAATGATTTTGTATTTGTGGTATTTGATTAGTTTTTGAATATGGTCATTCTCACATCCTGCAAGAAGAGCATCATAGTGATAGATACTATGAAGCTCTTCTTTGAACAAGTGTGGGTCCATTTTGGGATACCACAAACCATCATCTCTGATTAGGACAACAGGTTCCTCAACACATTTTGGTCATGTTTCTGATCACTGTTGGACACCAAGATCACTAAATCCACTTCCTTCCACCCTCAAACGGATGGCCAAACATAGGTCATCAATCGGATGATTGTGAACATCTTACGCATGTATAACTCTATGAATCCATGTGCATGGGATGAGAGTCTTTTCTATGTTCATCACAACTAAAACATGGCTCTCCATAGCTCCACTGACCATAGTCCTTTTCCGGTGGGTCTAGGATTCCAACCCATGGGTTCCATTGATGTTGCACTACTTATTACTAAAACACAAACATATTCTTCCCATGTTCAGTCTGAGGCTGACAAAGCCACCAGATTCCTTGAGCGGATTTAGCACATCTACCAACAGGTCCATGAGATTTTTCAAAAATCCATTGCTAAGTACAAGCGACTCCATGATCGACACTGGGTACCACACAAGTTTCAAGTGAGATAAAACGTATGGTTACATTTGCAGAAAGAGTTCCTTATAGATCCCCATCGAAATCTCTTCCCGCTTCAATATGGGCCTTACATTATCACCAAGGATATGGGTATACATTATTTTGAGTTGAACACTCCACCCTTCCTTGGCATGCACCTAGTGCTCAATGTGGACCTCCTTCAACCATATTTTCCACCATTATTAAACACCTCAAAGATCGCAGAACAATTAACACCAACATAGATCAATCCTGACTGCATGTAAAATGCATCCAACTATTATATAGTGGAAACACAGGTCAAGGGCACTCACCATCATACGATCCAACTTTATCAGTTTTTCAAGGCATGGAAGCTCTGCCACCAAGGCAAGTGGCTCATCTGGGGAAAAATTTAGCACAATTTTCCTCACTTGATAGGGACACTCAACGTAATGGATTCCATTGTTTCCTAAGGGGGGAGGACTAATATAGGTGGATATTGGTGACCACCCAACTATTCTAACTATCTCCTATTGAAAGTTTTTAGTTCAACACATTCTTTGTAAATTCTTTGTAATTGTGGGTTCTAAACTTTTGGGGTTGTATAAGGCCTTACATGTATTTTAGGTCAAGAATGGTGGCCACCCACCTAATACAATTGGATTATTTTGGATGTTTTCATGTCATCACATCTTTTTGTACTTTGAGGGCTATTTTAGGGCCCTAAATAGTGTTTTTTTGGATTTCCACTATCAAATTGTAGA
>ML823146.1:0-42177 GCA_009831015.1 Picea engelmannii
TTTTTTTTTTGGGAAAAATAGCCCCACACTAGTATTCCTTGCCCTTTACATGTGTATCAATTTTAATGTATTGATTCCTTTATTTAGGTACTCAAACAGTGCAATAACATGGACATATACCTTATACTCTAAAAAAATGTCAACATTAGAAAATATCAAAATTGATATGGCTATGAAAAAATTTAATAAATGAAAATTTTGTATTTGGAAAGGTTATTCAATTTCCCACATTTCATTTTCTTAACCAAAATATAGATTCATTGTGTAGGTATCTCAAAATATAAATGCAAATTGAGAGATGTTTATTTTTTCAAATTTGTATTGCATCAAATGTGTCAAAAGAGACCATCATTAGCTTACCCTCACCCAATTTTCTTTCAAACTAGTAACTAGAAACATCAATTTACTTTCATTTCAAGTTAATACTCAAAAATAACAATTAACTTTCCTTAATAACAAAAACAACATATCCTTTGTTAACTCTGTAGACTAATGTAGCTATTTCCCATAATTATAATGATCATTTCTTACCAAAAGTAATTAAAAAGCATAAAATCCATTGAACCATATGGTGCTTTTACAAGTTTTAGGATTATACTATGCTATCCTTGTTAAATTCAAATTCTTTTTTAAGTATGATTGCACAATAGTGTTAATAATCATTCAAGTTACTCCTAAATTGATGTAAAAAATCAATATTAATGTTCGAATAACATAAATGCCTTGATCTTTTAGTTGTTCGTATAAATTAATTCTAAAATAATAAATAAAGTATATATTATATACATTCAATATAAAAAATAAATAATCCTAACTAAATGTTATAATATAAATAAATAATCCTAATAAAATGTTATAATATATTATACATTTGCAATATAAAAAATAAATAACCTTAACAAAATGTTTATAATAGATAAAGGATAAATACTAATACGAAAATAAAAACACCACAACTTATGATATTAATAATTAAAAGAGACAAGATGTAATATAAGAGGCTTCCTCGAAGCCACTCAAGTTGAAGCCTTCCTTTAAAAATACCCAAATTTACTTTGAAGTGTAAATCATTTCCTTAAAAATACCCAAGGCTAGCATACACTTTAAGGAATACCCTTTCTAAATAGTGATTAAGTAAAAAAACATTACCCTTTTCATTTTTAAACATAATGATGACTTTAGTCAAATTTGTTTAACATAATTGTGATGTGCGTGAATTTAGTTTATAACTAATGCATCAACATAATTTTTATTTATTTATTTTTAAATATAGAATTTTATTTTAAAAATGATAATAATAAATTAATTAATTAAATTAAATTAAATGTAGGAAAAATTTCATTTCAAATTTAAAAATAAAAAAGAAATTATATATATATATATATATATATATATATATATATATATATATATATATATATATAAAGTTAATAAAAGTTTTATGTATTCTAAATTAAATATACACAATATTTGTTTATGATAAAAATAATAATTGTTTTCCATTAGCCCTTAACATGGGTAGATTAACGGTCCATTCTCTATGGTTAGATTTGAGGTGTCCCAGAGTTAACAGTGCACTCCCTCAGTGATATGTGGAGATATTGGCAACTCGCAACCACCCAGCCCGCAAGAATGGCGCACGAGTAAATCCGGGTGAGAATCGAACATGAGACTTCATTTTACAAATTTCCTTCCATTTACACGGCACTTGCCAATCCGTCTACACCCGTGCGAGCGATATAAAAATAATATTATTTAGATGTTAAAACTTAATAAATTTTGTAAGATTAAAAAAACATCCCTTAAGAGTTTGTTTTTTTAAATGTAAGTAAATAGGTTTACCACCCAAAACCTAGAGTAATTTGAAAAGAGTGTAAGTCTACTCCTTATTCCTTATGTACCACTAGGGACTCATTTAAAGTGTCATGGTTTTCGTTGAATGATGATCATGATGATGATGATGATTAATGTCCATTGAGACCGAATTGGTCTATCAGACCTTAAGAGGGTAAGGGATTACTTGCAATTCTTTAGAATTTTGTTTCTATGTTCGAAAAGCATTAAGAGAAGCTTTCCAAGATCACCATAGTTTTGTTGAGTTAAAATGTTGGGAAGGTTGGTAGTGTGACAAATATTTTGAAATTGAGATCTAATTTGTGTATAGGCTAGACAATCTAAGAGAAAATGATTTTCATCATCATCCTTCTTAGTGTCACAAAGGTGACACACTCTTTCATTTCAAGGCATTTTAGAAATTTACCAACACTCAGTTTCACTATGGATCTCGTGAGAACTTGTTCTTATCTTAGCAATGCTTCTTTTTTTCTTTACACTTTTAAAAACACAGATAATTTTGATATTCTATATTAGGGTTGATTACATCCTTATAATACCTTAGTTTACTTTTTTCCCCTAACTCTTTATCACACCAAATTTTCTCCTTAAATTTTGATTTGATGATATTTTTGATAATATCTTTGTTATGCAAAATGTTGTCTTCCATGATTCCCCAATAGCTCTGCCATGACTGGGCATATTTATGCCATCCTCGCTTGATTCGATGGTGGTTACGACTGGATTTTGAAGCAATTTTAGGAAGCCTCTTGTCTTCCATGTTGTTTAACTTATTCTTATACATTAGGTATATAGTCATAGTCGTGTTCTCGATGGAGGAAAGTCTTGCCTCTAAGAGGAGGATGGGATAGGGTGTATTTCCTTTAATTTTAAGATTATAGGTTATGAAAAGGTTTTGTATTTGCTCTATCTTTCTCTAGGATTCACAAGAGATACTACATCTCCAGACTTCACATCCATAAAGAATAACATGCGTAACAAGATTCTCAAAGAGGACTTTCTTATTATCCCATATCTAAAGATCGACTGATTTGCAATTGTTTTCAAGCCCATAATAAGTTTTCCATCCCTCGATAATCATTTTCTCAATGCTATAATTTCACTTGAGCTTGTGGTGAATATCGATTCCAAGATATTTTTATGAAGTCACTTCCTCCAAGTTGTTGTTGTCATATACGAAGGTATCATAAGTGATCTTATTGGATTTAATAATCATGACCTTAGTCTTGTCACTATTAACAATCATACCCATATTGGAGCAAAAGTCCTTGAGGATTCTTAGTTGGTTTTCAAGATCAAGGGGACTCCTCACAATAAGAATGATATCATCGGCATAAAGAAGAAGATTGATGACTATACCAATGAAAGTAGGGATGACACAACCTGCTTCTTCCAAGAAATCTTCTAACTTGTCAATGAATATGCCAAAAAGGATAGGGGACAAGGGACAACCTTGCTTGAAACCAATATTGCATTTAATCTCTTTCGACCAGCCCTTAGTGTTATTAAACTTGGAAATAACGTTCTCATACAACCTTATTGTAGCAATCCTCAAATCAAAAGGCATGTTTATCTCTTCCAACCTATTCCAAAGGATTTTCCCGGGAATCGTGTCAAAAGCTTTTCTAAAGTCAAGAAAGCAACAAAAAATATTGGTCGTAGTATTGTGGAACTCCTCTGCAATTATCCTAAAGGTAACAAGATGGTCCACAATTGAATGATATATCCTAAACCAGGCCTGGCCTTTAGCTCTTTTACCGTGAATTTTTAGTGAAAGACTAATCTTCTTTTCGAAAATAATTCCATAAAGCTTGGCTAAAATCGGGCTAATCATAATGGTCCTATAATTAGAGGGAATGTTTCTATCCCCGTTTTTAAAAATAGGAACAATGAGGCTTTTAGGGAAGCCCAGCTTGACTGCTAAATTGAAGAGCTTGTGTGTGTGAGGGATGAGGATAGGCCCTCCAATTTTAAAAATTTCACCTTGGTATCCATCAATGTCCTTAGTTTTCACATTTTCCAGCCACTTAACCCCGAACTCTATGTCATCCAAAGAAAAATCTTCATCCTCTATAGGGACAATAGGAATGGTGTCCATGCCATTAGGGAACTCGTAAAAGCTTTTAAGGTAGGAATTCCAATTCTTTAAGGGAATCATATTGTTTTCTTTAGTATTGTGGATTACAATTTGCCTCCAAAACATCTTAGGATCCAACTTAGATAGTTGTGAAAGCAAATATTTCGTTTTATTGATATAGTAACTTGAATAACTATGAAAAGTCACAGATAACTCTCCTTTGAATTATATTTTCAAAAAAGTAAACCAACAAATTATCATGTGAGGAAAGATTTTCTTGTGAAATTCCATATTTGCCTATCCTCATTACTTGTTAACTACTAAATTATGATAATTTTTACCATCTTCAAAATATATATAATATAAAAATAATATTTAATAAAATATATTCAAATATTTAAATTCAAAATTTAAATCACAAATGTTATAATAAATGTCATCAACGAAGATTAACACTTATTTGTTTTTCTCATTAATTCAATACAGATTCTAAATAAACATCATGAATATAAATCCATTTTAATTTCCATTATAGTTTACACATATTTGTTTTTCTAATTGATTCCAGAGAGATTGTAAATGAACATGATACAACGGATGTTCAGCCTTCCCACCCAATACAAGATCTTTTCGGCGTTTGAGTATCATTGTCTATAAATTGTACAGATGCAACAGTGGCTATACAAAGTCATGCATTGCAGATTCTTCCGGACATTCAATGGACATGGAACTAATTCAAGCTATGGAATAATTAAAATAAAGTTAATAATTGAATTTGATCTCTAGTATGGGGATTGGATGCCTGAATCTGCAATAAACATAACTTCAACTACATAGTAGTAGGTGAGATAAGCTCAGTTCCATAGTAGTAGGTTTTAGACTTCAAGTCTGTGGACATCAAAATCACAAACGTTAAATGGAAGAAGACTACACATCGCACGAAAAGGAATATAGATGATATGAGCAACTATGAAGCAACAGTTGCAGAATGCATGAATATCTGCAATTCATTCATTTGCTCAGTTTCTTGATTAGGTTATACCAATTTCTTCTCAGCCTCTAATGGTAGGAGAATTACATATTCACATTGCTTCCAGTTTTACTCCCATTGGCTTCCAGTTTCAGTCCCATTGCATACTGGCTGCAAAACCATTCATTGGTGCTTCCATATGGAATGGCGATTCATTATCTTAATTTTCTGTCTGTCCCTTACCTATTTATTCCGCCATTCAGTTGAGGTCACAGTTGGAGGATGCCATGGTTTCCGCAATTTGTTGGAGAAACTGTACGTTTGCTCAGGTTATCTGCAGGATTTGCAGAAATTCAGTTGAACCGTTTCAACGCTGACAGGTAACTGTAAACAGAGAAAGGATGGACAGTGGAAAGCGATGAATGCGTGTTCTGTTCAAACAACAGGGTGTGTAAATCGTGACAGTTCATCTCGGTAAGCTGTCATAGAGTATGCATGGCCGTCAGACGAAAAAATCAAATATAAAGTGAGCGCTGAAGATGAAAATACGAATTAGAATGTGGGAAAGAGTTTATAATGACGCTTACAATGAAGGCACACATAGTTTCTTCCCTATCACAATATGGAAAAAAAAAACACTGAACCGAAAAAACGAGTTTACTTCAAATTATAAATTGAATTTATCAAAAACATCATTTTTTTTTTCTTTTCCTTCTTTTGAACTACTTTAATCAACATACTCAACAATAACCGTCACTGGTTTACATAGCAATTGATCCTTCCACCAGGGTTCACAAAAATTTACTAAGCCTAAGTTCATAGCCAACTCTCCCCTTCCAATCCTCTCAAAAGGAAACTAGGATTTCTCAAAAGGTCACAAATCCTAAGGCAAAACTTGACATAGTAGCAATTTCCATAGTAAGTTAGCACAAATCCCAATATTGTTAGTACATAGGTCCAATCTCCTAATATAAGCTATCTACTTCCTTAAAATAGGTGTATAGGTAGATTAGGGTCGGGTCACCACTAGTCAAGTCCTATGATATACTTTCCCCAAGGTCAGATCATTATCCCTCGAAGATAAAACCCCTTAAAGCACTTTACACCAATAAATCATTTTTAATTAATAATTCCACATTAAATTCTCACTTAGTTAATTACAAAGTCACTTATGTTTATAACACTAGAATCAACTTGTTTATGTATTGCAATTCTTAATAGCATCTATAATAATCACAATTTCCTAACACCAACTTTTTGTTTGCTCTCAACATTTAACCCTAATCAATGCAATGCCAAAATTAGGAAATTATTAGATAACACATCATTAATCATATGTATTTTTATTCTATTAACAATCATATGCATCTTAAATCATTGAATATAACATCATGTCATAATATCAGCTCATAAATATAATCAATGTGGATCAAAACATCATCCTAATCACATAATCAACTAAATGAACATCAACATGTACTAAGTTCTTAAAGATCATACATATAAATCAAATGCTTGCTTAAGCATCAAAATATATGTTAGATGAAAATAATTATCCTTGATGGATGAGGAAATATAATCTAGTAAGTGATAAAATCCAAAATGGGGTGTTATAACTCCTTCCCCCTTGGAGAAGCTTTGTCCCTAGAGATAATCAACATTGAACATATGAGGGTAAAGTTCCCTCATCTTAAAAGGCATAGATCCCAAGTGTCATCAATGTTTGTGTAGTTCCTCTGTTTCATTCGTACCTAGTCTATCATTATGTTCCATAGGTGTTATTGCTTAGTACCCACGATCTCCTGAGGCACTATGTGGAACACATATATGGGATAAAATACATCATGTATAGCTACATATGGTGATAATGCTAATTTGTAAATGAGTGAACAATTTTTCTTGAAAATATCAAAAGGTCCACAGTACCTTGGTTCTAAATTCCTCCACTTTCTAAACCTCAGGGAACTCCTCTTTGGTTTTACTCTAAGAAACACTTTCTTACCAACCTGGAAGTTTCTTTCCGACATGCTCTTATATTCTCTTCCAAAATTTGGAAGTAAATTTTGGATCTCTATTTGACACAATGATCTTTGGAACTTTGTGTAATTTGACCACCTCTCCAATAAATATATGAACATTGTCTCGTGCATGATAAGTAAGATTTATTAGAACTGTTATCCCCATTTTGTGGGAGAACAAAGGAGATTACGTCTCAAGGCCCTCAAGTTGCAAACATGGAGTATTGAGAGACAACTTGACCAACAACATGTCCACTTGCACAGAAGGAGACCCACATCACCACCACAACTCTAGGTTGATCATGATGGCATACACCACATCGGTTGGCCTCTAAAAGACATTGGGTCTTGCTCCATGAGGTACAAGTCCGATATTATGGTGAGTGTCATTTCAATATTTGAGGCATTTGAGTTTATTACATCTATTATTTCTTTTGATTTATGTGACATTTGCTTAGACATTATGTTTTTTACCATGTTTCACCTTGGTGGTTGACATTGTGCCCTAGTAAGTGGGTCACCTTTAGGGATAGGTATGCTACCGAGAGGTCCTTTGGAAAATTCATCGTGCCATTCTCGACCATACTTGCCACTTTCCACACTTCATCCCATCATCTCCTCACCTTTTGGGTTTTTCGGGTATACTGACCCAAGAAGGGGTTGTCCCTCACTTCATGGGAAGAAGGGGTTGAAGGCCTAGAGGCTTGTGGATGGAAAAAGATAAAATCCTAATTATGAACCTTCCATATTCTTTTCCAAAGAGGTCTTAGGAGAAATGAAAATCTTCTCCTAAAAATCAAAGGCCTACAAAAGAAAAATAACATTATATAGATGTCCCCACCTGTTGAGGTGTGTACACTCATGCAATGTCCCTTTCTTTCCTTGCATATGGCATTATCTTTACCTCTAGCTTCAAGTGGCCTTGTTGTACTTCCCCCCAAGCTAATTGATTCACCAATAGGGAGTACCCCAAGTTTCTTACTATTAATTAATTAGTAGCAATGAATGGGTTTGGAAAAAAGGATGCATTGAAAACAAAGGTGAAACACACCCTCTACAACGAAACTCATAAGTGAGACACTACAATCCATTGCATTTCATTAATCCCATGCCCAAAATTCTTCCCCTCATCCATCACACATCATCCACATGACTTAGAAGGAGGTCCCCTTAGGAAACACCCCTAAACTTGAGGGACGATTCACACAATAGGTCGTTTTGTCAACCCTCCCATACTCAAACTTGGTAAATTGCATAGGGTCTTTGAGCATTAGTTTATTTTGAAGAGGTAGTTTTCATGTACATTCTTACATGGCTCTTTTATTGATTTTATTTACTCATCATGATTCTTTGACTTGAGATCCTTGGAGGGTGTATCCATTTGTCATTACAGGACCCAACTGATGGATAGTTTTGGAGGAGCAAGCCTAGCTTGGGCTTCAATGGGGCTTGAAGCCCACAAGTTGGATGTCAAGGGCCCACATTCTAGATCACGATCAATTTCCTTTGGAGACCTAGAAGACACCTTGGAGGAGCTTGCCTAGCCCTCACATGCCCAACGTTTTCTTTGGAGAGGCCAAAATGTCACCCTTGAAGGGTTGACTTCATCACTGGGGCTAGGGTTTGGTGGTGACGTTGTTGTTACTTTTTGACACTTGGTATGACTTTGTGGGAAGAGGCTATAGCGCATGAGAGGGAGGCTCTAAGATCCCCAACGACTTCAACTTACTCCTCGAACGACTTTCTTAAAGCATCAAAATGTCACCCTTAGAGGGTGACGTCATGTTCTAGGGTTTTCTTTCATGTGCAAAGTAAAAATTAAATATTATTATTTGTGTAAAGGGGAAAAATAAGGGTTGTTACCCCCTTATTTTGTGTTTACCCTAACTTATGTGGAAAAACTACGCTTTAGACATTTTGTATAAACAGAGATCATTTGAATCTCATTTGAGAACATAATTGTCCCATTGTGAGAGGCACTTGGCTGAAATTTTTGCTACTCTTAGGAATTTTCTCTCTCTTTTGCATTTGTCATTGTTTACTTTGCTATTGGTGGAAGGAAGTGGTGCGCTACCACTTGTGGAGTGTTTCTCTTGCATATTGGTGGATAACTCTTGGTAAAGTGTAAGTTTCTCTTGTTAATTCTTTCTCTAGGTGAAGGGTTTTATATTGTTATGGTCTCTTTTTCTTGGTTGCGAGGTTAACTAGTTGAATTTCTTTGGGAGTATAAGTGCATACAACCCCACTAAGCTCATCGATATTTTTCTTGGAAATAATTTGTTTCTTAAGGTAGTGCTAGGAGAAGTAAAAGGGCTTACACCCTCCTAGCACTTCCTAGTTAGCTTTAATTTCTTTGGGGAGTAAGAGGGTTTACACCCCCAAGGAAGTAATATAATTAACTCTTCCTTTGACTCCATAACCTAATAGTTAAAGAACTATTCATTTTCATTTTTCATTGGAGAAATAAAATTGTTGCATTGGGATATGTGAAAACACAAGATAATCAAATTATTTAAATTGTAATATCTTCTTGATGTTCTAGGCTTGTCATAGCCACTAGGGTGTCTCAATTGGTTACATAATTCTTTTTTTTGTTATAAATTTTATCTACAACCATTAGGGCTGCAGAAAACCTAACACACTTTCATTTATAACTTGTTATTTAACCGTGGAAAGTTGCTAAAAGTTTGCCATAGTAATCTACTAAGACTAGCGCACCTTTGGGGTGGATTAATGGAAAGTTTTGACGGTTGATTTCTCTGTTGTAATAAAAAAAAAATTACAACCATAATACTGGTAATTACTTCTTCGTAACTTTTTTGCAATAGCCTTACATTGTTGCTAAAGTTTCATGCTATCTTCTTGAGATAAACTAAGCATTTCCTAGCTTATCTCTTGTACTTTTTGTTAAGCTTTAAGCAACTGTATTTTGCAGCTATCATTGTCATTTTACTGCTGATATACATCATTTTTTACTTATGCAATTAGGGACAAAAATCCTAACTTGATTTTCCACCTAACACTATACATATATAGTTGGCTTTTCTTATGTCTCGAGAAGGTACCTCACTATTTACAAGTGTTATTATCTCTTGGGAACCATTGGCTACCACCAAGGCTCTTCCCCAAGCCTTTTTGCATCTTCTATCTAGACCTATAGGGGAATTTTCTTTCAGCTCTTCACTTTCCATCTTATTCCCCCCAGGGTCACTGGGATCCCCCCTTGAGGTGATTCTATCATCTCTAAAGTGACAAGAATATGTACCTAAGGTGACATTGGGTAGGTGTTCTCAAATTTGTCACTATATGGTGGTTGGTTTGGGATTTTCCCAACCTGCAACTTGTGCGATAACATGAATGTAGTGAAATGTTTTAGTTAATTAATCCACTACCACAAACAGAGACTCATTGACCCAAGATGTCCTTTCTGGTGATAAAATCGTTATTATATTTTTCCACTTCAATTCAAATATACTCAAAATGTGCAACTTCCCCACTCGATGTTGATTCTCAACTTTTATCCTATAACAATCAAACCATATTTCCACATAATCAACCTTATTTTGTTTTATTCATGGTAAAAAATATTCATTCTTCATGCCCACATAAGTATTTTCATACCTCGGATGACCAATGTAAGGAGCATTACATGTCTCATGAAAAACAATTTTTTTTGAGTTCTTGATAGTGTAGAACGTAGATATGATATATCCACAACAAAACTCCATCATTTACAAATGAAAACTTTCTTCCTTATCGGCTTCCTTTTCATTCCAACTTTATATTCTAAAAAAGTATATACTCACCTCACTACTACATTTGGGTGCAAATTCCTATATTTTTTTAATAATGATAACATAAATGGTTTGTGTTGTCAAATCCTTTTTGAAAATATTGAAAAATATATTGTTCTTTTAGTTGTTGCCATGGATGTACATTGAAATTGTTATGGCAATAAGGGATCATTGTTCCCATGTCTCAATTCTAATCATACTACCCATAAAATTATTTGAACGTTACACCTTTGACATGGTCAATAAAACTTATTGTTGTTAAAGTTGATATAGTCAAAGTTGGTCGGAATTCTGGCATCCATATAAATTATAAAAACTTATGGTTGTTAAAGTTGACATAGTCAAAGTTGGTCGGAATTCTGGCATCCATATAAATTATATTTAATCATGAAGATATATGGAAACAATTATACGTTTTTCTTGATAAAATTATTTGAACGTTACACCTTTGACATGGTCAATAAAACTTATTGTTGTTAAAGTTGATATAGTCAACGTTGGTCGGAATTCGGACATCCATATAAATTATATTTAATCATGAAGATATATGGAAACCATTATACGTTTTTCTCGATGTCTAATAAACTTTTTCATATTTTGAACAACATTTTGAAAATCTACTTTCAACATTGATTTTTCCCCTACAAATTAATTAGTTTGCATTCTCTATAGATTCAAAATTCTCTTTAGGTAAACAATTTGAAAACAAATATTTAATTCTTTGAATATATATTTATATTGTTCTAATATTATTTAGTGGATGTTGTTGTGAATATTGTTAATAATGCCACTTATATGAAAAGAGGAAATTTTAGGACAATTAAGGACCGACTTGGTAACAATAAATGTTAGTGATCAATAAGAATTTTAAAGTCTTTAGCTAAAACGAATTGTTGGGATTATGGGCACATTGAAGGGGGCATGAATTTCATCCATGGATAAGTTATTCAATACATTTTTTATTTTTATTGTTATTTAAAAGTTTTTTATTGTTTTAATATTTGATATATATACTAAATATATTTTATTTTTTGTAATTACAAAGACAAAGCATCCTAGCATTGAATTGAAGGATGATGATGTGCCAAATTCGAGTAGAAATATTGTTGAACAAGCTGATGGAGATCTTGGAAATCATGAAGTTAATCTTATGGCTGAGGAAAATGACGATACCAATATAATTGAGAATGATTGAATAAATAAATTGATCCACGGTACCTTTTCTTTGATGGATGATAACTTTGATGATCGTGTTCATGATGTACCTTTGATTAATGAGGCACAAAAAACATATATGAAGGCTCAAGGACAACTATTCTCTTTGTTGTTTTATTTTTGGTGAACTTGAAAGTATTGAACGATTTGTCAAACACCTGTTTCACTCAGATCCTAAGGTATGCAATATAATTCTTCATACATGAATACCATTTTTTTGTTTTTGCTTTTAGTGTTAATTATATAAAGGATGCAATATTTTGAATATTCATTACAATATTTTTTTTAATGTTGTAAATTGTTAGGTGATATTCTACTACCACCACCAAATAATTTACCTCGCGCATACAAAAAATTGTCTCTCTTTATGAAATATTTATGAATGGAGTATGAATCCATTGATGCATGTTCTAATGACCATATTATATACGATGGAAAACATAAAACAAAGTTGGAAAGCCCTCATTATGAAATTAGTAGACATCAAAATGATCAATTAATGTGTATTAGGATATTTCGACATACAAGTTAGTTAAGATCAACTTGGTATAATATGTCGTTAGGTGAAAATGTGTGTCTTAGTGTGTTTCTTTAGTATGCATTTTTAGTTAGGTAATTCGACGATCATGATATGTTCCCGACATAGAGTTATCTGATGGATCATATTCTCCTCAATCTTAACGACTACATTGATCTGTGGCTTAGCACCCGAGTGGTCCATGATATCTATTTAAAGAGCATGGAGGGTCATTTGTTGATGATCAATTGTGAGAAACTCTTTCTAACATATTTTATTTTGCATTAATAGATTTCTCCAAGTGATCACGTTCGTTGGCCGTGGATGTTTCCCCGCGGGGGTTTTACCATGTAAAAACATCAATGTGTTGATATTTGATTTGGTTGTGTGAATGTTTAGTGAAGGTGCTCATTCTCTATTGGAATACATGTCTTGTCTAACATGTTATCAGAGTGAATTTGAAGACCCACTCCTATTGTAGATCAAGATCTTGAAGTTGTGTTTCCACATCTATGGTTTTTTCCATTTTCATACATTTCTAGGCTGCGAGGACTATTCCATTTCGTCTGGAGTGCTTATTTGAGAAAGAAATGATTTTTGTTTCACTTGAAAAGTTTTATTTTTTCCCAGGATACGACCATTTCATTCAGATCCAGAGCTATAAAACCCGAATACGCCCTTTTAAGTTTTTACAGAGATAATATTTCGATTTTATTTTGGTTTTTGGTTTGTTAGGTCTAGGTTGCTACTCTTTTCAATATACATATTCTCTTTATCCCACACTCCGTGCGATCTCTAGTAAATCAGAAATAGAGAGGAAATGGTTTTCGTGTCTATGTATTATCTTTCTTGTGCGCTCTGTGCGATCTTGGTAAATCATAAACAGAGGGAAAATTTGCATTTTCCGAGTAAGCTAACCAAGATCTAACCCTTCTTGTTGTCGAGAAGAAAATTATTTTTTCTGTGTGAATGCATGAAAATAATTTTTTTATTGAGAACACACTCCAAGACCATCTTCCACAAAAACAACAACAACAACAACCCCAATCCTCCATCTTATGACTATAATGTGTTTTTCACTAGCTCACTTGATTGAAAGTTACTTTGCTTAGTAAGAGGTTTTGAGTTCAAGTCTCTCTTTTGTTTCTTTTTTTGAGAAGTTAATGTATTCACTGTAAAGTGCATTTCACTTAATTATAAAAATGAATCACTATTAAATAACTTTAATATTTTGTTTTAAGTTATTTTTTGCAGGCAACTTTCATTTACAAAGTAACTTCCTTATAAAAGTGATTCCCACATATTCTATAAAAGTGGGTCACTCCATAAGGAACTTATTTAAAAGTGATATTATAGGCATATTTAGGAGGAGCATCACCACATGGACCAACTTCTACTTTCCACATGGCTTTTCGGTTATCGTTTATGTTGTTTTCAAAAGAGCATAACTTTCACATCCAAAGTCCATTTTTCAGTGTCATTTTTTTTAAGCCGCCTATTTTTTTGAGAGATTTCCATCCAGACCATCAGTTTCATCTTGTAAATCCATATTCTATGCATATTTTAATATGTCTTCTCCCGATGATATTTTTCTTACCAGTACCAACTACTTCTCATGGAAATCCCATATGGAGGATGTATAACAAGTAAACAATTGCACCAGATTACCTTGGGAAAAGAATAAGAACCCACTGATGATGAAAAGTATGCCAAATTGGATAATAGGAATGATGAAACACGTGGACTAATCAGAGTGTCCATCTCTCCCAATTTAATTTTTCACCTTTAAGGAATTAATGACCCAGATAAAGCTTAGGAAAAACTTGAAGCTGTGTCTGGTAAACACAATATTATTCGAGCCCACTAGTTAGAAAATTAGTTAATGACTTTAAGTCCAAATGATTTTCCTTGCATTGAAGATTACTTATCTAAGTTGAAAACACTTAGAATTTTGCGTATATAGAGTGCCAACTACGTTTGAATGGAGATTGATGCATATATGTCACTCTTTCTAAGCTTGGTAGTCCATATTCTATTTTTGTATCTACATTTTATGCCACTAGAGAAGCTCTAGGGAGTGCTTATACATAATCCTCTCTTGAGTCCTTTGATGCTCTAATTCAATAGAAATATAATCTTATGCAAATTGGATTTATCAGCACCACAGGTACATCCAACAAAGACTTAGTGGCCCAACAGAAAGATAAATCCAAGAATCCTAAGAAGCAACATCCTCTCCACAACAAAAAGAAAAACAAGGTTCCCAAACAATCTCCTCCAGCTTCTGCTACTAATGGTGACAAAGAAGAAAAATCCAAAAGTAAGAAGATGGATATACATTGGAAATTTTATGGGAAATATGGTCATGTGAAGTCTAAATGTTTTAAAAAGAAGGAAACCTTAGAAACACCGATGAATAATCACAATATTAGTATTGATTCTTCTTCTTCTTCTTCTCATGGACATGCACTTTTTTCTTCTGGTTTCTCCTTGAATGCAACTTCTACTTCTTCTTTTGATGAGTGGATTATTGATTTTGGAGCATATTATCACATGGCTAAGGATAAAGCCATATTTTTTTCTCTAAATGAATGTAACACCAAGAAACTATTTGTTGGTGATGATAGATATGTTAGTGTTGTAGGGTCTGGAAAAATTCAAGTTGATAATGGCCATTTCAATGATGTATTATGTGTTCCAAGTATTTCCTGCAACCTTCTATCAGTGTATCAAATCACTCATTTAGGTGAAGGTAAAACCGTAGAGTAATTTCAAGACTTCAAGTCACTTGTCGAGAAACAAATCGAGAATACCATTAAATTTTTGCATACAAAGAATTGGGGGGGAGTATGTGAACAATAAATTTAATAAATTATGTTTTTTTAAGGAATTTAATTGTAGTATATTGTCCCATACACTCCTCAATAGAACATGGTGTAATTGAACAAAAGAACATATCTCTATAGGAAATGAAAAATTGCATGTTGCAGTCCTGATCTCTTGCTCCAAAGTTTTGGTAGAAGCCAATAATTGTTCCTGTTATTTCTAAAATCAAGTTTCCCATAAAGTATTTAAGGGATTCAATCCTTTTTATTCACAATCAAACACTTTAAATTTTTTGGTTCTTGAGCATGGGCTCACATATTAATAGAGAAACACAAGGCATTTGATCCTCAAAACCAATCTTACATTTTTGTGAGACATCCTAATGGAGTTAAGGGATATCGACTTCTCAACCCTATCACCAATTAGATGGTAATTTATTGAAGTGTTTTTTTTTAGGATATCTCCTCGATTCAATATTATGACAATTCATGATTTGCATCTAGTCCAATTTTCATAGTGAATTATGCTAACAATGAAGTTGATGATCCACATGGGTTGATCCTGATGATGCAGAATCATTTTCCTCTTCATTAAATGATGGGAGTGATGATGAGCGTTCTGCAACAAGTTTTAAGATTATAGATTCTCCTCACAAGCATCTTGGCATAGTCCCACACTAGGCATGCTAGATACTACATGCAATATACAAGTTGGTTGGAGATCCAATAGACACCAGGTAGATGAAATCCTAGTTCTAGGAATATCCACAAACATTGTCTACTATGGAAATGTTTCTACTTTTCCACAATTATATTTCTACTACTACAAATCCATGGACCTCTCAAGAGGCTACTAGAATTATTGAGTGGGATGCAACCATGTAGGAGGAATATATATTGTTGATGTAGAACCACACTTGGGATATAGTTCCCCTTCTTAAAGGGAGGAAGCTTGTCTAATGGATATATTTCACAAAGTTTGTAGTAGATGGTCTATTGAACAAGAAAAAATATTGGTTGGTGGCAAGGGGCTTCCCATAAGTACATAACATCAGGGTTGGAATTTGAAAATGAAACAACCCATCAAATTTGATAGTTTTGATAGGTGCATTACTCATTTTGAAATTTTCAAAAAAGAATGGTGACTACAATGAGACATTTACATCACTTGCAAAGATGGACTCAAATTATCTTATGCTAGCCATTGTTGTTGCTCATCTCTAGAAATTTAATTAGATAGACACAAAGATTAATGCATTTCTTCATGAGTATCTTAAGGAGGATATTTACATGGAGTAATGTTAGGGGTTCTCTTAGGACACTTTAAATGTGTCCATAATTAGGAAATCCCTTTATGGCCTTAAACAAACCCCTCGGGCTTGGTATGCTAAGATAGATTCCTTCCTTCTCTCTCATGGATTTTCTCTATGTCATTTTGATCACAATGTCTACATTCTATGGCATGATGACTCTCTCTTCTTCATGGTATTGTATGTAAATAATATATTCACCACCACCAACTCCTCAAAATCTATTGTTGATATAAAAACTACCTTGCATGATAGGTTTTTGATGAGAAAGTTAGGGTTTTTACATTATTTTCTTAGGATTTAGATAACTCAATCTAATTCTAGGATCACCAAGGCATAGTTCAAATATGCTCTAGATTTTCTCTCATGATTTCAAAGGGATAATTGCAAGACTAATGCGACTCCATTTCTCTTTGGCGTCAAACTTGAGGCCACTTTTTATTAACTTTTGGTTGACAACTCTCAATACAGATAACTAGTTAGGAGTATTCTTTATCTCACACATGCTAGGTATGACATCTATTATGTTGTTGGCTTCATTTCTAGATTTATGTAGGTACCCCATGCATTGCACTCCAAGGAAACCCAATAGATTCTTTGTTATATTCATGGAGCACATGGGTTTGGGATTCATTATGCAATAGGTTGGAACCTTGATTTAATGGGGTACACATATTCAATTTTGGCGAGAAATACTACATATTGCAAATCCACTTTAGGTTACCTCTTCTTCCTTGGTTCTAGTCTAATTTCTTGGATGAGAAAGAAGAATGCAACCATTGATTTATATACAATAGAGGTAGAGTATTGGGGATATGTCAATGCAACCACCGAGTCCATATGGATTTAGCACATTCTCAAACAGTTTGGTATCCAATACTGCCACTCATTTGTCATTTTGTGTGACAATCTAAGTACCATTAAAATCTCATGAGATTTGGTTCACTAGAAGTGGACCAAGGACATTGATATCCATATGCACTTCATTTAGGAGCTTATTCATGGATAGGTATTGATATGAGATATTGTTCAACAATGGTGTATATTTCCGACATCTTCACCAGACCTTTCATTGATCCAGATTTATGAGTGGAATGAAATGAAAACATAGAATTATAATATTAACACAAAGGCACGGTGAATAATAACAGAGATACAGTAAAACATGACTTCTATTAAATAATAAATATGCTAAAACTGTAAAATGCACACTAAAAACAAGCTTGTTAGAATGGTGAGAGCTTATCTCTGAGAATAGATGTAACGACTATGCTAATTTTCAAGAAGATGAGTACAATAAGGTTTTGAAGGCCTTTTTACAATAACAATGAATTCCAAAACCATAGACATCCAAAAACCTAACCCTAGGAGATGAAGTGCCAAAATTCATGTGGGCCCCATTGGGTTAAGTTAGTACATCAACTTCTTGGGGTCGTAACTTTTGCATACGATCTCTGTTTAGGGCGGACAGTAGCTTGTTGGAAAGGTCTTGATGAGGATCTTCATTTAATAGGATAAATGATATCCTTCAAAATTGATTAAGGTGCCCGATCATGAAAACATGTCATTTAGGCCCTCAAAATGGCCCCAAAAGTTTGGGACCCGAAAAACTGCTAAAAATAGTAAGTTGCCAAAAAAATGTTTTGAGCCAGTTGGAATAGGTGCGTGGCCACAATTTTCTTCATTTACGAGCTCTGTGGAGTGTATATGTGGCTTCTTCTCTAGATTAGGTTACATAGTCTTGTCTTTCTATTTTCTTGGGGTGGTTTTTCTCACTGGGTTTTCCTCTCTCTACCCCTTTTTGAGGGGTGTTTTTTATCGTACATGGGTACCTAACAATGCTACATATTTTCCAAGACCCATTTCTATTTCCACATACTCACCTAAGTTACACTTATGGGGGGGTGTTGGTGCATATGTGCATGTTCTTTTCTCACATCAATTCCCTTGCATACATTGCTTACTTCAACGCCCTTGTTGTTTCCTTTAGTGATTTTATGCAGATAGGAAGTTAAGATTAGTTAGATAATTTGTTATTCCTTTATTTAAGCAAAGATTCATGAGATTCCTTTGAATGGATTTATTTCCCTAATCTATTTAGCAGACACTTGTATTTGTATTTCTTAGAATGATATTGTTTGGTTGAATCAATTAGTTAATGAGCATAGTGAAACTCTTCTATAGTATTTTGTGTTTACTTCCCTGATCTATGCTATTTTCTTTAGACTCATGATCTTGCATGGTTCCATAGCCATTGGATCTTAGATTTATAGCCAAAGGAAATAACATTTCTACAATTTGGTTACTCAACTCAACCTCACACCTATCCATCAAATGTAATGTTTACAACAAAACCTAATTCACACCCTTTTCTAACCCTAATCCTAACTCTATCCCTAATTCCTACACTTTCCGAAATCCTTTTCCACATCTAGCATGAAACTCACCCTACCTCTTATCATCCACCACATTGGTGCCACTATCAAAAAACACTAACCCATGATGTTATTTAATGTTGATTCTTACAACGAAAAGATACGTCTAAAACCTTATATTCTAATGAAAAAACTAGTGACTTTGTCACTAACCTTTCCTCTCTTGAACCTTCTCCTCCTACAATTTGTTCTCTTCCCAACATTGCTACCACCGAACTCTCCTTACTCCTTCTGATGTATAAACCCTTTTATGTTATGATTTAAAACAACACAATGCCTTGTACAATGTATGTAATAATACTTACCATTTCTTTAAAAATCACAAAAAAAATCAACTTACCAGTGTTGTGATTCCTCTACCTAGTCCCATTACCTTTCAGTAGGTTATTTTGCACAAATTCCCATCTCTCTTTGTTTTTCCTCAACCTCACACCCTACTAGTTCCTATATCATCATTACCCTAGACCCCTTCTGAGTTGTTTCTTCCACATTCAACACACATTTAGATGCCTCAGCTCCAATAGAAACCTCATTCCTTCTCCCTTTCATGTCCCACACCAATTCATTTTCCCCTTATGCCTCTAAGGCTCTCAATACCTACATCAATAAAATCCATTGTACAACTACCTGATTATATCATACACAAGTCTCTTTGTAACGTCCTCCTCATTACGACAACCACTCTAATAACAGGTGCAACATTTATTTATTTATTTTTAAAGTGTGTGTGTGTGCATGTGTACAAGGAAGCAACAACAACCCATTCGACTCTGCGTCGCCACCCGACGACGAATAAGACGCAACCAGGATGAACTTAATAAGATGACAAGGATGCACGACAAGTAACCACATGTATAAACGACGATCACACGACAATAAGTAAAACTGACTACTAAATACGACTGACCTCCCGCTCGTCCTACCCTGCAATGGTTAGGACCTCCAAGACACATAAGCAATGCTCAAGCCCATGTTCTCATCGATTTTAACCATTTAAGGTCTCAGGGTTGGCGACTGTTCTAAGGAACATGGAGGTGTCTACGTCCTGCCCGACACAAGCAGACCCAACAATAAAATGTATATATATCCAAGTACAACAATAGTTAAGAATAAACCACGTCCTCCACGACACGCTAGTCAGAAATTGTAAATTCAATTAATCGCAAAACCCTTTAATGCAATTCCATTACTAAGGCAAGTTCCCATTAATTTTACATCCCCTTTTCCCATATCATAATGACTAAATGTGCTTAGTTTAGGGTGATTGATGATAATTAGTTTCATCATCCCTACCATAAATATCAACCATTCTTCATTTTACAATGCAATAACTAAAACCATAACCATCACATTACATCTGATATTTTGTTATATTAGCTACATTAACTTCCCCATAAAAGATAACAACCTTACATTTATATCCCAATTACTTTGCAATAAATAACAATCCCATCATATCGTATGGGTTATCCATCACATTAATACTACCGTCTCTTTACCACAATGACAACCCCATTTCATTTTAATCAAATAACCTTGCAGTAATAATAATCAAAATACAAATAATGACCACTCTAAAATTCGAGTCTGGTTTATCAAGGTCAACTCCCAATTTGCCATCACTCACAACTACTTATGGAAAAAGGGTTAAATTATAACCTAGTCATATAACCAATCGAATTTAACCAATTATCAATAAGGGCATTTATACTATTATCAATTGCTCCTTAATTTATTACTAATCATCATTACCAAGTTTATATAGTTTCTGCTACCTTTATAATTATAAATCATTCCACGCTAATTAAATAATCTCAATGAAAATTTATCTATTATCAATATGAATACAACTACCATGTTTACTCATCATTCTAACATAATTCATTTCCAGCGCTATCTACCCCTCCTTAATATAAAAACTGAACTAACATCCAGCGCTACATTCCATATTCGACAAGTATTAGAATTAGCACTACTAAACTTACTGACTTTAACATTTATTTCCTAATGATATTATTATCCCAAATCAAGCATTAAAGATGACATCCACCGACTTTAACCTTCCATAACTAAAAAGCATTTTGAAAATTTTCGCTACATTCCCACAAGTGATTACTTCCCTTTACAACATAGAAATCATTACCTTAACGCCATCATGGACTTTCCATAAACGATTACTTGCTTTATAACATCAGTATCATTATTTTAAAGCAAACAACTACTTTCCATAAAATGATTTCCTTCCTTTATAACACGGAAAACCTTAATTTAATGCAATTAACTACTTTCCATAAAATGACTACTTTCCTTTATAACATAAAAATCATTATTTTAATGCAAACAACTACTTTCCATAAAATGATTTCCTTTCGTTAATGCAAATCTCAAATGATTACTTTTCCTTATGACAAAAACCTTTAATGCAAGTCATTAAAACTCCATAAAACCAATCGACCTGGCATTCTAACCTATCATTTTATATTTTCATTTCAATTGCATTTTATAATGTCATTAAATAACAACAGGTCGCCATACAACAACCTTCCATAAACCTTATGACTCTGTGATTTATACCTGCGTTTTATTTATAAAAAGATAAAGTCAGCAAGATATCACTAACTACGATAGTAGGTTACGATGTAGTTACATAATATAGGCGCAATCACTACTCCCTTATGAAAAGCAGAACCATCATACAGTCACCCATCAACTTCGCTGCAATAGCACCGTTGCAGTTTTCAAGGGAGATTAAGACGAACAGCTAAGAAGGAAGGTGGGAGCGAGACGCGTGGGGGTGTGTGCCAGCAGCGCAGATATCAATCGTTCCAGGCTCAGGCATGGTCATTACACTACGCGCAGAGCCATGGGACGTGGCAGGGAAGCTGAAATTGTGGCCATTCATAGGGTGGTTGTCTGAAGGAGTTTTAATTTCAAGTTAAAAAAAAATTTACTTAACAAACGGATGGTGTTCACTGTAAGTCTTACGCACCCTCAACAAGAGGTGCATTCCACTACCCATAGTCCAGCCATTACGCATCCAGTCGCAGGGTAATCCACGGTGGCTGGGGTGAGTTTAAAGAACTATCCTGCCAAGGGGGCACGACCAGAAAGGAGGAATCGACCATACGGCCAATCCCCAAGGTAAACACCAACAGTCAGGGAAAAACACGGTAACAGTCATGATAACACGCCAACAGTCATGATTTAAAAACGATATCAGTCTTGATTGAACGCCAACAGTCATGATTTAAAACGATATCAGTCTTGATTAAAAACGCCCTTGGTGAGATTGAACGCCCACTGAGAACGAAAAAACGCCCTTGATATTAAAGTCAGGGTTAAGAGTTCGGAGCATTGGGGACCAAAAACGAGTTCAACGCGCAGTGTATATTGGTCACAAACTGGTTAAAAATTAGAACGCCACAGAAGGTAATTGCGTTGGGTTTTTAAACACAATCCAGACAGATAAAAAAAAAACAGTTTAAAGTCAGACTGCCCGGGAGATAACACACAACTTGCCATTCAAATTTCGTATTGCAGACAAAGTTTAATATTGGTATAGATTTCAAAGCGACCGTAAACAAAATATGATTTGCCAATCAAAGGAAAATTCATAATGCATACAGATTTTAATATTTAGGTTTAATTTAAGAATACCAGCAATAAGACACGATTGTCTATTAAATGCTTATCCCCGACAGACCCCACATGCACATCACCCTTACTAGTAGGAGGAGTTCAACGCTTGGGGTAGTGGCTAACATGGATGGTTAATGGTTGCTTTCGTAAGGGAAATGGCTGTGACAACACCTTAAAAATTTGAAGGTGAGGACATCACATACAAAAATGTACATCCACAAGGGGTAACGCAGAATCACAACCGTCCCAATCCAAGGAACAGTAGAACTCATCTAGAACGCTGACCATAGTGAAATTAGGAAATGCATTCAACGACAGAAGCTTAAGACAAATTCATCCATTAAAATCAACATACAGTCCCAGCATAAAATCTAATGCATTTTACTCAATACAATAAACGAGCGTACCTTTGCCTTGTCGCCTGCCTCGAACGATGACCCCGCGCTCCGTGTTTCTCCTGCTCCACGCCGCTCCCGCTCGCCGAATGTAGAGACCTCACCGGTACCTCCCAGCCAAACGCTAGGAGTACTCTGCTTCCCCTTTAGCCCCCCGAGCCGCAAAGGGGACACACAAGATCTAGAGATAAGATTAGCTTCTCAGCTCACCTCCAAGGCTGAGCTACCACTCCAATACAACTGAGAAATTCCCAACTTCTCACAAGAAAATAGTCAAGCCAAAATCCGATAGAGTAACGTTACGCTAATCGTTCCCCCCCTCTTCCCCATTTTCCCCTTCTTTTATAGAAATTTGAGACCCACCTACTTTCCTAAATCATTATTAATTTATGTTTTAATGACAATCCTCTAAAAATTCTCCACCGTCCAAGTGTCACTCATCCCCCACGTTTCTCCAAAATTATTCTCTTTAAAAATATTAAAACACTTATTTCCCTCACCCTCCTACAGTCGCTCCTAAAATTACTCCTAGGGTTCCTAGATCCCCTCACATGCTTTTAATAACTTTCCCTAAAAGAAGTTGTTATTTCAGTTCATTATAGAAAGTTATTAATTGTTGATTCCTTTTTGCTTTTTACCCTATGTCCCCCACTTTCCTTTAATATGTTTCCTTTATTACTAGTTTCCCTATTCCTATTATTTATCCCTTTTTATAAAAAGATAAATGCGCTTATTAATCTTTTCATTATATTTTTAAAATCCTAACTTTTATACTCCCACACTTTAAATAATTTTATTACTTCTTTAAAATTTAAAAACCATGGGTTTCAATTAATTTATCTCCCTCATTACTTTACCCCCCCTTAATTTTAGAGGACTTTAACTAATACTTAGGAGGGTTTTCGTTTGTGTCCTTATGTTTATTTTTTTTGTAGGGTCTTTTCTTAAGGCTAATCAAAATTTTATCTTAGAGACGTTTTAAATTTAGGTTCAGATTTGAACTGGGCGACAATTAATTAGGGGAGTCTTCTTAAGAATTTCATCAGGCATTAAGGTCTTAGGGTCATCTAGGTTCATCTCAACATCATCATCAATGCGGCGTGCCCTTCAGGATGAACTACGTGCTCCAAGGGTGCCACTCGCCTCGGTTGTTTCTGTTGCATGACGTGCCCTTCAGGATGCATCACGTGCTCCAAGGGTGCCACTCGCCAACTTGTGTTTCTTTTGTGCGACATGCCCTTCAGGATGCACCATGTGCTCCAAGGGTGCCACTCGTCGACTTGACTAATTGGTAGACATATATAACCCCTGGAGTCAACACTCCGTCAGGTGAACTTGTGGGAGACTAAGGGCTCTAAGGAATAAGACCCCCGCATTATTGCACGCCCCTTAGAATCATCGCGAGCAACTGTCGCAGTCTGCCCTCATGGCATCATGGATCCTCTCGAACTAGGTAATCGTTAACCTACAGTTCGAGACATGGTGGGAGTTCTAGTAGGCTGTGGCAGGGCTGTTGTCCACACCTCTCCCTCAACCTCTCTGGAAATCATGTGTGGCCCCTTTACTCCATATGTGAGTCTGGTGGACAAGCTATCGTTAGCCTGCATCATCAACCATCATGTTAGAACATGTCAACAACATATCATCAATCAATAAAAATATCACGGTAAATAAATCATCCTAAATAGCACACTCCCTGACTCAATCCGGAGTCCAAGGGGTTCCACCGATGCCTCTGCATCCTCAAGGTCCAAATCCCTACACACTCAACAAAACTGAGTCAATAGAACCTGTCTACATCAAGTAGTAAAACATCATGTCGTCTATCATAACGCATCATAATCAAGCATAAATGTATTAATATCAGAAAAGTCCAGATCACTTGCGAGCAAGTGTCCTCAAATAATAAGCTCTCTCAGTGTGCCAGAGCGGGATGTTACATACACCCCCTCTTGGTCTAAACTTCGCCCTGAAGTTTCTCAATATAAATGCCGAAATAAAATTACCACAGTATCATAAATCTATCTATCAAACAAAAATGGAAACTGCTGGCGCATATCATATGCGTCCTCCCAGGTCGCTGAGTGCGGACTATAACTGTCCCACTAGACCTTGACCTGATCTACCGTTCGATGTTGTAACTGTCGAACGCGATGATCTAAAATGTTGACCGACTCAGCCGTGAGTTCTCCCTCGTCCGATACCTGCAAGGAACTCATGTCAATCACGTGTGTAGGATCACTAATATAATGTCTCAAAATAGATACATGAAAAACATCATGCATACACCTCAAAGAATCAGGCAAGGCTAGTCGATAGGCCACGGGTCCCTTTCTCTCCACAATCTCGAAGTGTCCCACGAATCTAGGAGAGAGTTTAGCTCCCTTTCCAAACTTGATCAAACTCTTATGTGGTTTAACCCGCAAGAAGACTCAATCGTCGACCTCGTAACTACGGTCGACTCGTTGTGCATCGACATAACTCTTCTGCCAATTCTGCGCTTCCTTAATCCTTTGTCTTATGGTTTTCATCTGCTCTTCCATTTCTTGGATCGCTTCTGGTCCCACCAGGACCCTATCCTCAAGCTGATCCCAACTCAAGGGCGTATGACACGGTCACCCATAAAGAAACTCAAAAGGTGCCATCTTAATGGTGCTTTGGTAACTGTTGTTATAAGTGAACTCTACTAAAGGAAAGAATTCCTCCCAACGTTTTTCCTGGTCCATCACGTACATGCGCAACATGTCTTCCAAGGTTTGGTTCGTACGTTCTATCTATTCGTCCATCTCTAGGTGATATGCAGTACTAAAGTTAAGTCAGGTCCCCAAGGCCTCTTGGAAACTCGTCCAAAATCTTCCTATAAACACCGATCCTCGATCAGATATAATCTTTTTAGGCACACCATGCAGCCTCACAATCTCACTGATGAAAACTCTCGCTATGTCCGGTGCCTAATACGTCGTACGCACAGGAATAAAGTGAGCACTCTTCGTCAGAGTGTATACTACTACAAAAATCGAGTCATGTCTCCTAGTCGTCAGTGGCAATCCAACAATAAAATCCATCGAAATAACTTCCCATTTCGATTCTGGAATGGCATGTGGTTGAAGTAATCCTTCAGGGTGTCTATGTTCATCCTTTACCTGCTGACACTCTAGACATCTAACCACAAAGATGACTATGTCGGCCTTCATTCCTTTCCAGAAGAATAAGGGTTTCAGGTCTGCCCTCATCTTCGTGACTCCTGGGTGAGCCATGTAAACTTCTCTATGAGCCTCGCTCAGGATCAACATCCTCAACTTGTTAATTGGCAGTACGTAAATCCGACCTCTATACCTCAATATCCCGTCACTATCTAAAGAAAATCCCTCATATCACGGTACCATCATTGTGTTTTGTCCGATAAAATCCTCAACTTCTTTGTACCATTCATCGTCATGTTGTAAAGTGAGAATCTTCTCACGTAGATTCATTTGAAGAGGCAACACCGAAAATATGCGTGGTCTCCGACTCAAAGCATCCGCCACTCGGTTCACTGTTCCCTTTATGTAAGTAATTTCGATATCGTACTCACTAAGCAATTCCAACCAACGTCGTTGTCGCGTGTTCAGGTCGCTTTGTGTGAAGATGTGTTGTAGTCCACAATGATCAGTCTTTAATTCAAATTTTCATCCAACAAGGTAGTGTGTCCAAACCTTCAAGGCATAAACGATGGCTAATAACCCCAAATCGTGCGTCGCGTAATTCTCCTCATGCCTTCTCAGTTTTCTCGAAATGTAAGCAATCACTCGCCCGTCTTGCATCAAGACTCCGCCTAAACCTTCCTTGGATGCGTCAGTGCATACCAAGAAGTCTGTGTCCATGTCAGGGACTTTTAGTATCGGCGTTGTTGTCAACAACTCTTTAAGCCTCCGAAACGCTTCCACGCATTTCTCTGTCCAAACAAACTTCTTTTTTTTCTTCTATAATTCCGTGATCAGATTTGCTATCTTTGAAAATCCCTCGACAAAGCGCCGATAGTATCCTACTAAACCCATAAAACTACGCACTTTTGTGACATTTGTCGGTGTAGGCCATTCCATAATAGCCTCAACCTTGGCTGGATCCACAGTGATACCTTCGCCAGAGATGACATGCCCTAAGTAGTGAATCCTCGATTGATAAAAAGAGCATTTGGACAACTTCACATAAAGTTTGTGCTCTCGTAAACACTATAGTACCAAGCGCAAGTGCTCGTCATACTCCTCCATCATCCAAGAGTAGATCAATATATCGTCAATGAATACTTGGACGAACTTGTCCAAGTACTCACGGAACACCCTGTTCATCAAACTCATGAATACCCCTGGGGCGTTTGTCAATCCAAAAGGTAAAATAGTAAACTTGTAATGTCCAAACCTCGTCTTAAAGGCGGTCTTAGGGACGTCATCCTCCTTGATCCGTAACTAGCGATACCCTGATCAAAAATCGATCTTGGAGAACATCGTCTAACCCTTCATTTGATCGAATAGATCATCAATTCTTGGTAAGGGATATTGATTCTTGATCGTAGCCTTGTTCAGTTGACGGTAGTCAATGCAAAGCCTCCACGATCCATCCTTCTTTTGTATGAAAATAATTGGTGCACCCCACGGTGACACACTAGGACGTATCAGTCCCAGGTCTAACAACTCCTTCAGTAGCATTTTCAACTCTTGCAACTCCAGGGTCGACATCCGATAAGGCGTTCTCGCTATCGGTTCAGTGCCCGGTTTCAGGTCTATGGTAAACTCTAATTCTCTTTCCGGCGCCATCCTAGGTAACTCCTCTGGAAACACATCCGCAAACTCCTTCACCACTGGAAGGTGTTCTAGACCTTCTTCTACTCCCTTTTTGTTTAGCACAAGGATCGCATAAAGCTTGCACCCCTTGCGCATACTCTTCTGTAACTGTAAGGAAGAGACGAACCTCAGGGATACTCCCTGGTTCCGTCCTACAATTACCCGTCTCTGTCCTTCATCATCGATCAATCTCAACCGTTTCGTCTTGCAGTTGAGTATCGCCTCATGCGATTCTAACCAATCCATACCAATCATGACATCATAAGACCCTAAGATCATGACGTACAAGTTGACCCTTGTGACAAATTCTCCCAGGTCAAGGGCACAGCCCGTGACCTTTCCTCCAACCTTTTGTTTGGCTCCAGAAGCCATCTCTACAAAGCTAAACTCATCCTATTCGACTGCCTTTACCTTAATCCTTTTTAGCGCTACACCAGAAATGAAACTCTCAGTAGAACCTAGGTCTATCAAAATACTAAGGGTCTGGTCAACGACAATACATTTCGTCTCGAGCACAGTCGACTAGTGCTCTGTCTGGCAGTTATTCACCGCCACATGAATCCGATGGGCTTTGCCCATATCTCCCAAGGTAGTGGGTCCGGCTGATCCGGACACTCTGGCCCTCTCCATAGGACAGTCGCACTGGTAGTGTGGCTCCCCACACGTTCAAGACCCCTTCTTCGGCCCAGTAGTCCTGGTGCCCGAAGTAGAAGAGGACGACCCACCGGCCTGGAAACCAGGTCTGTTCTGCTGAACAGGCCTAAACTGCTGCTACTGCAGGCAACGCTACTGCTGGTGTTGTGGTCCTCAATAAGGTGTTCGCTGCTGAGGCGGCGGTCATTGTGGTGTAGCAATAGTGGATCCCCTCTGGAAGCCACGATATCCCGGAGTATGTCTCACTGGGGTATGCTACTGTGGTGTACCAGATGAACCCTGCCCTGCAGGTCTCGCTGGAGTCCTGGTCTGACCCCCGCTGATAAGATCCTCCTCTGCTATGAGGGCCTTTTGTACCGCGTCGTGCAAGGTTTGAGGCATCAACATCCTAACCTTTTCATGCAGGTTGTCGTGAAGGCCAAACACGAACCAGTTGACCTTGAGATTCTCAGTGTTAAGGTGCATAGCATACCAGAGCAGCTCCATAAAACGTGCCTCGTACTCGGGCACCGTACGACCTCCCTGTCATAGGGCGTTGAACTCATTGAGATGACGCTCAATGAATTCCTCAGAAAGATACCTCTCTCGAAACCGTTCCTCGAACAGTTCCCATGACACGTCTTCAACGACCATGTTTAGATGCAGCAGGAGTGTCTTCCACCATAGAAGAGTGCTCCCTTTCAGTTGAAAGACCGCCATGCGGACCTTCATGTTGGAGGTATAATTGCGAAGTGCGAAGCACGTTGCCATATTCTCCAACCATGCCTCAGTGGCTACGCCGTCCGGGGGCACCAAAGAACTCGAGAAATTTTACCTTCTCGAGTTCACGGTGAATGCTACTTGTAACGACCGGTGCGCGCGATGGAACCTCGGAAGGTTCCAGTGCCCTGGCCTCATCTCTGTCCAATCGGTTGATCAACGCCTCAGACATGCGCTGAAAATATCTCATCATCCCCACGACATCGGAAACTGCGATCTGCTCCTGTCCAAGAACCTGCTCGCCTCCCTGGGGGTTAGACCCCTTGGGCGTGGATGCTACTGGAGGCGTCACGCCTCCTCCCCTAGCACCTCGTCGTCTGCCTCTGCGGCACCCTCTAACCATGATTACCTGCACACACACAATCAACTCGATCAGCAACAGTATAAATCAATCTAATCATGTCCATGAAATCCGTAGCGAATCCCAAGTCACGGGTCAAACTGGATCTGATACCATATGTCACATCGTCCTCGTTACGACAACCACTCTAATAACAGGTGCAAATTTTTTTATTTTTTTTTGAAGTGTGTGTGTGCATGTGTACAAGGAAACAACAACAACCCATTCAACTCTGCGTCACCACCCGACGACAAATAAGATGCAACCAGGATGAACTTAATAAGATGACAAGGACGCACGACAAGTAACCACATGCATAAGCGACGATCACACGACAATAAGTAAAACTAACTACTAAATACGACTGACCTCCCGCCCATCCTACCCTGCAATGGTAGGGACCTCCAAGACACATAAGCAACGCTCAAGCCCAGGTTCTCATCGATTTTAACCATTCAAGGTGTCAGGGATGGCGAGTGTTCTGAGGAACATGGAGGTGTCTACGTCCCGCCCGATACAAGCAGACCCAGCAATAAATTGTATATATATCCAAGTATAACAATAGTTAAGAATCAACCACGTCCTCCACAACACACTAGTCAGAAATTGTAAATTCAATTAATCGCAAAACCCTTTAATGCAATTCCATTACTAAGGCAAGTTTCCATTAATTTTACATCCCCTTTTACCATATCATAATGACTAAATGTTCTTAGTTTAGGGATTAGTTTCATCATCCCTACCATAAAATATCAACCATTCTTCATTTTACAATGCAATAACTAAAACCATAACCATCACATTACATCTGATATTTTGTTATATTAGCTACATTAACTTCCCCATAAAATATAACAACCTTACATTTATATCCCAATTACTTTGCAATAAATAACAATCCCATCATATCATATGGGTTATCCATCACATTAATACTACCGTCTCTTTACCACAATGACAACCCCATTTCATTTTAATCAAATAACCTTGCAGTAATAATAATCACAATACAAATAATGACCACTCTAAAATTCGAGTCTGGTTTATCAAGTTCAACTCCCAATTTGCCATCACTCACAACTACTTATGGAAAAAGGGTTAAATTATAACCTATTCATATAACCAATCGAATTTAACCAATTATCAATAAGGGCATTTATACTATTATCAACCGCTCCTTAATTTATTACTAATCATCATTACCAAGTTTATATAGTTTCTGCTACCTTCATAATTATAAATCATTCCACGCTAATTAAATAATCTCAATGAAAATTTATCTATTATCAGTATGAATACAACTACCATGTTTACTCATCATTCTAACATAATTCATTTTCAGCGCTATCTACCCCTCCTTAATATAAAAACTGAAAACATCCAGCGCTACATTCCATATTCGACAAGTATTAGAATTAGCACTACTAAACTTACTGACTTTAACATTTATTTCCTAATGATATTATTATCCCAAATCAAGAATTAAAGATGACATCCACCGACTTTAACCTTCCATAACTAAAAAGCATTTTGAAAATTTTCGCTACTTTCCCGCAAGTGATTACTTCCCTTTACAACATAGAAATGATTACCTTAATGCCATCATGGACTTTCCATAAACAATTACTTGCTTTATAACATCAGTATCATTATTTTAATGCAAACAACTACTTTTCATAAAATGATTTCCTTCCTTTATAACACGGAAAACCTTAATTTAATGCAATTAACTACTTTCCATAAAATGACTACTTTCCTTAAAACATAAAAATCATTATTTTAATGCAAACAACTACTTTCCATAAAATGATTTCCTTCCGTTAATGCAAATCTCAAATGATTACTTTTCCTTATGACAAAAACCTTTAATGCAAGTCATTAAAACTCCATAAAACCAATCGACCTGGAATTCTAACCTATCATTTTATATTTGCATTTCAATTGCATTTTATAATGTCATTAAATAACAACAGGTCTCCATACAACAACCTTCCATAAACCTTATGACTCTGCGCTTTATACCTGCGTTTTATTTATAAAAGGATAAAGTCAGCAGGATATCACTAACTACGATAGTAGGTTACGATGTAGTTACATAATATAGGCACAATCACTACTCCATTACGAAAAGCAGAACCATCATACAGTCACCCATCAATTTCACTGCAATAGCACTGTTGCAGTTTTCAAGGGAGATTAAGACAAACAGCTGAGAAGGAAGGTGGGAGCGAGATGCACGGGGGTTTGTGCCGGCAGCGCAGATATCAATCGTGCCAGGCTCAGGCATGGTCCTTACACTACGCCCAGAGCCAGGGGACGTGGCAGGGAAGCTGAAACCGTGGCCATTCATAGGGTGGTTGTCTGATGGAGTTTTAATTTCAAGTTAAAAAAAAAATTGCTTAACAAACGGATGGTGGTCACTGTAAGTCTTACGCACCCTCAACGAGAGGCACATTCCACTACCCACTGTCCATCCATTACGCATCCAGTCGCAGGATAATCCACGGTGGCTAGGGTGAGTTTAAAGAACTATCCTGCCAAGGGGGCACGACCAGGAAGGAGGAATCGACCATACGGCCAATCCCCAGGGTAAACGCCAACAGTCAGGGAAAAACACGATAACAGTCATGATAACACGCCAACAGTCATGATTTAAAAACGATATCAGTCTTGATTGAACGCCAGCAGTCATGATTTAAAACGATATCAGTCTTGATTAAAAACGCCCTCGGTGAGATTGAACGCCCTTAGAGAATGCAAAAACGCCCTTGATATTAAAGTCAGAGTTAAGAATTCGGAGCACCGGGGACCAAAAACGAGTTCAACGCGCAGCGTAGACTAGTCACAAACTGGTTAAAAATCAGAACGCCATAGAAGGTAATTGCGTTGGGTTTTTAAACACAATCCAGACAGATAAAAAAAAAACGGTTTAAAGTCAGACTGCCCGGGAGATAGCACACAACTTGCCATTCAAATTTCGTATTGCATACAGAGTTTAATATTGGGATAGATTTCAGAGCACCCGTAAGCAAAATACGATTTTCCAATCAAAGGAAAATTCATAATGCATACAGATTTTAATATTTAGGTTTAATTTCAGAACGCCAGCAATAAGACACGATTGTCTATTAAATGCTTATCCCCGACAGACCCCACATGCACATCACCCTTACTAGTAGACGGAGTTCAATGCTTGGGGCAGTGGCTAACATGGATGGTTAATGGTTGCTTTCGTAAGGTAAATGGCTGCGACAACACCTTAAAAATTTGAAGGCGAGGACATCACATACGAAAATGTACAGCCACAAGGGGTAACGCAAAATCACAACCGTCCTGATCCAAGGAATAGTAGAACTCAGCTAGAACGTTGACCATAGTGAAATTAGGAAATGCATTCAATGGCAGAATCATAAGACAAATTCATCCATTAAAATCAACATACATTCCCAGCATAAAATCTAATGCATTTTACTCAATACAATAAACGAGCGTACCTTTTCCTTGTCGCTTGCCTCGAACAATGACCACGCGCTCCATGTCGCTCCTGCTCCGCGCCGCTCCTGCTCGTCGACTGTAGATACCTCACCGGTACCTCCCATCCAAATGCTAGGGGTACTCTGCTTCCCCCTTAGCCCCCCGAGCCGCAAAGGGGCCACACAAGATCTAGAGATAAGACTAGCTTCTCAGCTCGCCTCCAAGGCTGAGCTACCACTCCAATACAGCTGAGAAATTCCCAACTCCTCACAAGAAAACAGTCAAGCCAAAATATGGAAGTGTAACGTTACGCTAACCGTTCCCCCCCCTCTTCCCCATTTTCCCCTTCTTTTATAGAAATTTGAGACCCACGTACTTTCGTAAATCATTATTAATGTATGTTTTAATGACAATCCTCTAAAAATTCTCTGTCATCCAAGTGTCACTCATCCCCCACGTTTCTCCAAAATTATTCTCTTTAAAAATATTAAAACACTTATTTCCCTCACCCTCCTACAGTCGCTCCTAAAATTACTCCTAGGGTTCCTAGATCCCCTCACATGCTTTTAATAACTTTCCCTAAAAGAAGTTGTTATTTCAGTTCATTATAGAAAGTTATTAATTGTTGATTCCTTTTTGCTTTTTACCCTATGTCCCCCACTTTCCTTTAATATGTTTCCTTTATTACTAGTTTCCCTATTCCTATTATTTATCCCTTTTTATAAAAAGATAAATGCGCTTATTAATCTTTTCATTATATTTTTAAAATCCTAACTTTTATACTCCCACACTTTAAATAATTTTATTGCTTCTTTAAAATTTAAAAACCATGGGTTTCAATTAATTTATCTCCCTCATTACTTTACCCCCCCTTAATTTTAGAGGACTTTAACTAATACTTAGGAGGGTTTTGGTTTGTGTCCTTATGTTTATTTTTTTTGTAGGGTCTTTTCTTAAGGCTAATCAAAATTTTATCTTAGAGACGTTTTAAATTTAGGTTCAGATTTGAACTGGGCGACAATTAATTAGGGGAGTCATCTTAAGAATTTCATCAGGCGTTAAGGTCTTAGGGTCATCTAGGTTTGTCTCAACATCATCATCAATGCGACGTTCCCTTCAGGACGCACTATGTGCTCCAAGGGTGCCACTCGCCTCTGTTGTTTCTGTTGTGCGATGTGCCCTTCAGGATGCACCACGTGCTCCAAGGGTGCCACTCACCAACTTGTATTTCTTTTGTGCGACGTGCCCTTTAGGATGCACCACGTGCTCCAAGGGTGCCACTCGCTGACTTGACTGATTGGTAGACATCTATAACCCCTGGAGTCAACAATCCGCCAGGTGAACTTGTGGGAGACTAAGGGCTCTAAGGAATAAGGCCCCCGCCTTATTGCGCGCCCCTTAGAATCATCGCGAGCGACTGTCGCAGTCTGCCCTCACGGCATCGTGGATCCTCTCAAACTAGGTAATCGTTATCCTACAGTTCGAGCCACGGTGGGAGTTCTAGTAGGCTGTGGCAGGGCTGTTGTCCACACCTCTCCCTCAACCTCTCTGGAAATCATGTGTGGCCCCTTTACTCCATATGTGAGTCTGGTCGGCAAGCTATCGTCAGCCTGCATCATCAACCATCATGTTATAACATGTCAACAACATATCATCAATCAATAAAAATATCACGGTAAATAAATCATCCTAAATAACACACTCCCTGACTCAATCTGAAGTCCAAGGGGTTCCACCGATGCCTCGGCATCCTCAAGGTCCAAAGCCCTTCACACTCAACAAAAATGAGTCAATATCACTTGTCTACATCAAGTAGTAAAACATCATGTCGTCTATCATAACGCATCATAATCAAGCATAAATGTATTAATATTAGAAAAGTCCAGATCACTTGCGAGCAAGTGTCCTCAAATAATAAGTTCTCTCAGTGCGCCAGAGCGGGATGTTACACTCTTCCTCCAATTCGAAGTAATTGGTCATGGACATACACAATAGTAACCTTTTTTAGGACACTAGTTGGTTCATTATTTTTTTCTCTTCAGGTACCATATGCCTCCTATCATAGGTATTCTCTTATAGTTCTTCAATCCTTTCAGCATCAAAATACTCCTCTTACAAAAACACTTCAACATTTGGTTGGAAACACATCTATGTATCTTTGTTTTTCCGACTTGGAAACAACACATAATTCATCTCCTCCATTTTATGGAGCCTCAAGTTTACATTATGATATGCTAGACTCAGAAGAAACTACCATCTATTATTCCTTAAGTTCACATGGGGAATTATACATGCCACACTCTTACATCCATGATACAATTCCAAGGTATAGTACTACTCCTCTGATGGATAGGTCTATTCATAGGATAATACCATTAAATGGTATCTTATTTGTAGTTTAGATACAAAAACCTCACTCTCTTCCCCTTTTGAAATATTTTGTAAACCTAGATCCATTAGGAAGTTCCCTCTACAGTTTGATGGTAGGCCTTGAAGCCCTAATGCAACACCTTTATGCTATAACACACACTTTGGATATCACACACACATTGATCATGAGAACATCAAGGATCCCTATTACACACCTATATTGAAACAACAACACTTATAACCCAACACCTCTCTTTTGTATAGGGTTCCATGTTTCTATAGTATTGGCATACACAAGTAGCTCATGAGGGACATCTCCTTTCTCAACACAACAACAAATTCCTTCCAACTTATTCCCACCCTGTTAATTACCTAAATAGATATGAAGATAAATCTCAAAATAAACCAATAATAAACACCAAACCATTCACCAAATATTGAACATAATAAATAGTCAAAACCCTTGAGGTAGGGTAACACCATATATTAATCCTCAAGGAGGGATTACACTCCTCAAGCAATGCTTTCTTGTTACAATGACAATATTCTTCTCTCTACCTCATTACATTGCTTGCACTTATTTATATAGCTCTCTCTATCTCCTAGGAACATTCTAGAGAGTCTTCTCACATTTATTATATCTAACTACCATAGTGGGCCTTATTTAATATCTTGGACCTAGTCCACCTTACATTGAATGACTTCCACTAATAATACATAACCACATTCTCATGTATTGAATGAATTCCACTAATAATACATAACCACATTTCCATTGGGTACCTCCCTAGGTACCCCATATTACCTCCCTAGGTATACTATATTCCATCCCCCTTCACATGTTTCATCCTCGAAACACGAGAAGAAACGATACAATATGACCAACTAAGCAATGTAATCAACTTGTACCAAGTATGACCATCCATCCATCCCAATGGAAGTCAAATATGATGTCCATATGTTTCCTTTCCACCTTGATCTTGTGCCACCTCATGTCGATGTTTCCATTGACTTGGTTCTCTAGCCTCATGTCTTCCTGTAGTGCCGGTAGGCCTCCATGCACCTCTATGTTGGTTTCCTTTCTGGTTCCTTGCTAGTGCATAAATGTGTTGATGCTCACGCCCTTTCCTTGATGACTATTGTTTCTCTATATGATGTGAATGGAAATATACAACAACTGTCGGAATTTGTTTTTTTTTCTTAAATTCAACTACACATTGTTCCTTTGGTTCATTAACCACCTTATCTTCTTTATTGTTTTCATCTTTTGGCTTTGCTTCATCAGTTTCTATAGACTCTGTCTCTGATTCAACTTTGGACTCAACACTAACTTCTTTGCTGGCCTCCAGGGCCCATCTTTATTATTAAGAGACACATCCTCCAATGCGATTTTGTTTTTCTTTTACCACAACTTCAAAAACTTTTTTTGCACATTAATATTAATGGTACCCACTAATTCTATCCAAGGATATCCCAAAACAATATCCACTTCATCCATATCCATAGCATAAAAATCTGAATGCAACACATATTTATCCATACCGAGCTTCAAATATTTAAATTTTTTCACATTTTCACCCTCAACCTGTGTGCTTTGAATATCCTTTGTAGGAACTTGCAGTCGATTAACCAACTGAACATTGATAAATTTATACATGCAACTAGGGTTAATAAAAACAATAACCTTCTCCTTATTAATACAACCATGAACCTATAATATAAAGTTTCCACATGAAAATAAACCCTTGATTCTCTCTTCATCCTTACACTTTTCATGAGACCACTTGTTTAAAATTAATTTTACATATTCTTCATTAGAAAGTGTCATCAACTCATTATAATTAAATGAGTTCCACCATATGTGAGCATCTTCTTGAAAACCATAATGTAGACATATTCTCAAACGATATTTCCATAATGACTTTTGAGATTGTATATATTATTAGATACTAGGGCCATCATCCTTTTCAGTAAAATACATATTGATTGAAATAAATTTGCAACAAAACTAGGGTTTAAAAATAAATTACTGCAGAAAATCGCGGTTTTTTCCGGAAAACCCTTAAAAACTGTTGAATTTAAAATGTTCATAACTTCACTTCACGGACTCCGTTTCGGCCAATTTGTTTTTTTTAATTGGGTATTTTTTTTAGAGGAATTCAAATATCCAACTTTTTTGGCCAAATTATACCCAGAAAGTTTCATACCTAAACCTAAAGTGCGTCGCCCTCTTTTTTCCCTAGAAGAAAAGTTGCAAAAAGAGAAAAACTTTCTCCCCTTCTTTGGCCAAGGAAAGTTCTCTGGTACCAATTGTTAAGTACCTGAATATATATGAAGATAAATCTCAAAATAAACCAATAATAAACACCAAACCATTCACCAAATACTCAACACAAGAAATATTCAAAACCCTTGAGGTAGGGTAAGACCATATTTTAATCCTTAAGGAAGGATAACACTCCTCAAGAAATGTTTGCTTGTTACAATGACCATATTATTAACTATGTTTCATTACATTTCTTACACTTCTTTATATGGCTATCTCTATCCCCTAGGACCTTCTAGAGAGCCTTCTCACATTTATGACATCTAACTACCATAGTGGTCATTTATTAATATAGTGGACCTAGTCCACCTTACATTGAATGACCACATTATCATATATTAAATGACATCCACTAACAATACATAACCACATTCCCATTGGGTACCTCCCTAGGTACCCCATATTACCTCCCTGGTTATACTACACTCCAATTGGACACTTTCATAAATAAGGAGGCATGGGATATACATCAACACTTCCATTGTCTTATTTAGCTCTACATATTTTACCATCACCATTAATCTTCCTATGACCTATCACCACCTTACCAAAACACCTCATAGGTCTTCTCTTCTTACATCAAATATCCATGACAATGCTCTAACCTCTATAATCATGGAATTCTTTCTAGAGCGATTCTCAACTCAGGTATCATATCTCATTCACATCTTTGATTCAACATTTCTTTGATCTTTATTCTTTGCACCTGGAAAAATTATTGGTTCCCAAGTTGATATCAATTGATTCTCTACATCCCATACAACTCAGGCTTGTTACACTTTGCTATTTATCTCTACACTCAGTTTATCCTTCTATATTTTACAGTCCCTTTTCAACATCTTGGCATGTTTTAGTATTTGGAGGAAAGTGGGGACACTTTCAATCTAAAATGGGAGGAAATTATATGGAACAAAGGCATCTTCCCCCAACTCAGTGTCTAAGGAAATCCAAGCCAATATAACCATCTCAACGAGCATATCCATTGAGCCCATAGAATGAGGGCCACTCCTCCCTTGAGGGAACAACCTTTTGGGGACTTTTTGTGCATTTAATAATTTACATATTGATGTGTTAGTTAGTTAGAGATTCCCTTTCCAATGTTGAGCTACATGTATGCACATATGATATGATATGCGGGAATTAGTGATTTGATAGTTTGTAAATTTTATACCACACATACAAAAAGTTCACTCCACCAACATGGAGAAATATTGCCTATATAGGTGTAGAAGATCATGTTTTTATTGCATAGTTTTTTTTGGAACCAGAATGAGGGCGTCACAATCTTTTGTGCACTACAAGATCTAATACAACTTGTCTAAATTGTTGGGTATGTGTTATATTCTTTACACAGGTAGTAGTGTCTGAGCGTCTATGCCGGGCACGCAAGGGGGTTAGAGGAGGGGTGCAGGGGGGTGGAGCCGCCCACGCGGGGGTTCGGGGGCAGTGCCCCCAAAATTTTTTTTCGCACCGGGACGACATATTACCGGGACCACATGATATTTAGGTGGTTTTTTGGCACATGGTTTTTTCCAATGGTTTTCTATTTTCGGTTAAGGAATTAGGGTTTTGGACTAATCCAGGTCATTGGGTTAGGGTTTTGGATGCCGCTGGCTCCTATATTTATATTGTATTGTAAACAATGTAACACAATGTATGAATATAATATATGCTGGTTTTTCCAGTTTGGGTTTCCAGGGGAAAAATCTCTATGAAATGTTTGTATTTGCCATTGTATCTTTTCTATTCTTTTATGAATATCTGTTTACAGTAGAAATTGTACAAGGTTAGAATTTACATTTGGTATCAGAGCTTTATTGGCTTCAGGGGGATGTCTTTGTCGTCAAGGGTTTGGCTCGGGACTGTGATAAGCCTTGTTACAGTGGGAGATCTGCAGTATTGTTTTTCAGGTGAAAAGAAATGGCAAGCAATTCAAAGATGGAGATCAAGAAGTTTAATGGGAAAAGCTTTGAGTTTTTTAAGCTCAAGATGGAAGATATTTCGGTGACAGAGATCAGTGGATCATAGTAGATCCAAGTATTGCACCTACAGGAACTTTTGCAGATGACTGGAAAAAGACAGATCAGAAGGCAAAGAGCACAATTTGACTGTGTCTCTCTGATTCAGTATTACTGAATGTGTCAGAGGAAGCTACAGCCAAGGATTTATGGGAAAAGTTGGGGAAGTTGAATCAGTCTAAGTACCTGGTAAATAAACTATTCCTGAGAAAGAAGCTTTATAACTTGAGGATGAGAGATGGAGACTCGGTGGCAGAGCATTTGAACGCCTTCAATACTGTGGTAAGTCAGTTAGTATCTGTTGATATTAAAATTTCAGGTGAATATAAATGTATCATTTTTTTGTGTTCTTTACTAGACTCGTGGGATAGTCTGGTTGTGGCCATAGGTAGTAATACAACTTATTTGAAGTTTGAAGAAGTGGTCTTGTCCTTGTTGTCGGAGGAGATGAGACGAAAGAATATGGAAGGACATAGCACAGATGCATTATTTGCAAGAGGACGTTCCCAGGAAAGAAATAAATCTAATTTCTCAAGTGGGAGATCTAAGTCTAAGGGTATATCTAAATCTCCTGGAAAGTTTGGAAGGGTATGTTGGAGGTGTGGAAAAGAGGGCACTACAAGAAGCAGTGTAGATCCAAAGTTGAGAAAAAGAAGGGATCTGAAGAATCTTCTTCTACAGAAGAAAATACCTCCAAGGAAGAAGGAGGGGATGTGTACTTGGCCTCTTCAAGCATACATGAAGATCATGAGGCATGGTTGATTGACTCAGGTGCATCCTTTCATATAAATCCCCACATGGAGTGGTTTTGTGAATATGAAAAGTATGATGGAGGTAATGTTTTCTTGGGTAATGATTTGACAACCATAATCATAGTAAAAGGAAGGGTCAAGTTGAGACTCATAGATGGAAGGATTAGGACACTGCCTGGTGTTCTACACATCCCAGGTATGGCCAGGAATTTGATTTATGTAAGCAAAATGGAAGATGCTGGGGTAAAACCAATTTTTGAAAAAGGAACTTGCAGGATGGTTCGAGGAGCAATGGTGTTGATGAGGGGAGTTCAGTTTGGAACTCTGTATAAGCTGCTAGGAAGCACTATCAGTGATGGGTGTAATAGCTCCATTGTTCCTGATATTGAAGTTGAAGAAGAAAGAACTCCTACGGTCTCTGGAGAAAAGGTTATGTTGTGGCATCAAAGACTGGGGCATATCATAGAAAAGGGTCTTCGACTACTACATGGTAAAGGTATGGTTGAAGGTATGTCTAATTGCTCTCTGGATTTTGATTTCTATGAACATTGTCTATATGGGAAGCAAAATCGGGTAAGATTCCCCTCTGGTGAAACGAGGGCAGAAGGAATTTTACAGCTAGTTCACAGTGATATTTTTGGACCTGTGTCGGTCCCATCATTGGGAAAATATATGTACTATGTCTCATTTATAGATGACTTCTCGAGGAAAACTTGGATATATTTCCTCAGGAAGAAATCTGAAGTGTTTGATAGATTTAAAGAATTTAAGGCTCTTGTTGAGAATCAAATAGAGAAATGAATTAAGGTGTTGAGGACAGATAATGGCGGAGAGTTCTGTAGGAATGAATTTGAAGAATTCTGTAAGAAGTGTGGTATAGCAAAGCAAAATACTACTCCATATACACCTCAGCAGAATGGAGCTACAGAAAGTATGAACAGGAGGTTGATGGAAAAAGCAAGGTGCATGCTCAGTGGCGCTGGGATAGGGCAAGAATTCTGGGCAGAGGCAGTGGGTATTGCATGTTATCTGGTCAACATATCACCCTCATCAGCGTTGGGTGACAAGACTCCACAAGAGGTATGGAATAGTAAGGAACCTTCTCTCACACATCTTAAGATATTTGGCTGCGATGCATATGTTCATGTTCCAAAGGAAAATAGGAGTAAGCTGGATAAGAAGGCTAAAAAATGTATCTTTATTGGATATAAAGATGGTCTCAAAGGTTATAAGCTTTGGAACCTAGAAACTAAGAAGGTAGTGTATAGCCGAGATGTGGTATTTAGAGAAATGAAGGATGTTGTTAAATAGGAATTCCTACCAAGTAAGGAAGAACCAGAGAAGATAGAGTTTGATTTAAAGGATGATGAAGTAGACTCTACAGAAGAACATGAATCAGAAGAAGGAGATCCTCATACTCCAGTATTGAGGAGATCGGATCGAGAAAGAAGGCTACCAGAAAGGTATGGTCTATCTGATTTTTGTTCAAATTTTTCTTTTTCTATTACTGATGATGATCCTAGAACTGTCAGGGAGGCAGTGGATTCAGAGGATGGAAATCTCTGGAAAAGGGCCATGGAAGAAGAAATGGCATCTTTGGATAAGAATGAGGCTT
>ML823146.1:64234-75996 GCA_009831015.1 Picea engelmannii
ACCAATTGTTGGACAACTGAGAGGGGGGGGGGGGTGAATCAGTTGTTATTGAGCTTAAACAATTATGCTTCTTTTAAAACTCTTTGCAGAAACACTGAATGATGATCATAATAATGCAGAGAAATAAACACAAGCACATTCAACATCAGTCACATATATGAGAAACACAGAGACAGATATTTTCCAATGAAACCCATACAGGGTAAAAACATCTTTTTCTTTATATGATAAGTAATAATTACATTCTTTACATTATCATACATATGAGAACCAACTCATAATGAGGCTACAACCTCTGTTTAGCAAGTTGCAATCTTGCTGAGAGCACCAACTCTCTGTTTTTTCTAGCACCAACTAGAAGGAAGCACCGACTCCCTGGTTTCTCTAGCACCAACTAGAAGGAAGCACCAAATCCCTATGTTCAAGCACCCACTTGAACCTCTGAGGACAACAGTCCTCCCTAGCACCTCCCAACCACCCTAAAATATAAATCTTTGAATCTTAAACTTACTACAATGATATAATGTTCAACAATGGCTTACCCGAATTATCACTGTTCTGCTGCATCTCGTTGCTCTTTCTGCCACACTGCCTTTCTGCACATCTCACTTGCGCTGTTTGTTCTTCTACGATTTATCCTTTGTGTGCCGTGTCCATTCACTGCACAGTTCCTCTTCAGCCCAATTCAGTTGCTGCACAATCTTCCTTCTACATGCATGAATCACTTTCCACATCAAAAAACACCACCACTCGAACAACAACAACAACAACACCCATCTCTTCTCTGTACTGTGTATTTATAGCTTCTGTGCACCTTGTGCATGCAGTGTTCACAATGCCTCTGCATGCTGACTCTACGTCGTTATCCTCCACCTCTCGAGTGCTCTGTCTGATCATCATCGTGATTCTTCAGCTTCTATGGTGGTTCACCCCGCGTGTCCAGCATCACTGTATGTTATACTAAGATTCCTCAGTCTCTCTGGCAATTTAAGACTCTTCGTCTTCTCTGAGACAGTCGAACTCTTGATCTTCATCGACCCTGATCGACGGTTCATGATCTTGATGAATCAATGGTCCCGATCTCATCGTGATATCGCATCTCTCTTTTCCTTCGTTGGAGATTTTCGTCACTCCAAGTCGCAATAGGCAAGACTCTTGGATCAACGGTCCACATCTTTTGATGTATTGATGGTCAGGATCATTTCGTGATCTCGCATCTCGCTGATCCTAAGATGGAGATTTTCGTCACTCCAAGTCGCGATAGGCGAAACTCCGAGATGGATCTTTATGGTGCTCTGATCTTTCGCCACACGTCCTCTTGATCCAACGGTCCTTGATTAAATCACGATTTCGCATCCCACTGTTCCTTTGACTTTCCAGTCAACGAGATGACGATATTTTTCCACGTGTCCTCTTGATCCAACGGTCCTTGATTAAATCGCGATCTCGCATCTCGTTGTTCTTTTGACTTTCCAGTCAGCGAGATGACGATCTTTTGCCACGTGTTCTCTTGATCCAACGGTCCTTGATTAACACTTGATCTGACGGCTCAGATCATTTCGCGATTTCGCATATCCCGAAATCGGCATTCTTGATGCAATGAGTTCTTTGCCTCTCGAATTCGCGATCTGCAAAACTCTGATACAGACTTGAATCAACGGTCCAGATGTGATCTTTATTCATTGGCTGCGATTAAATCACGAAATCTCTCATCACGAAATTGGCATTCCTGATGTCAAGTGAGTTTTTCATTTCAAAGTCTCGATCCCCGGCGCCTCTCCATTGACTGGAATCAACGGTTCAGATTTAACCTTAATCTGACGGCTCAGATTACATCGCGATATCGCATATCGCGAAATCGACATTCCTGATGTCAAGTGACTTTTTCATTTCAAAGTCCCGATCCCCGATACTCCATGCAGAGAATCAACGGTCCAGATCACTTCTAACTTTAACGACTGCGATTAAATCGCAGGATCGCATATCGCGATTTCGGGGTTCTTGTTGTCATGTGAATTGGTCATTTCAAAGTCTCGATCCCCAATTCTCCGATGAAGAAAATCAACGGTCCAGATCTCATTCTTTCTTTAACGGTTGCGATTAAATCGCGAAATCGCATATCACAATTTCGGGGTTCTTGTTGTCAAGTGAATTGGACATTTCAAAGTCCTGATCCCCGATTCTCCAATGAAGCCTCCTGTTGAGCTTCTCCCGGTGGCGCTCGATTGCTGCCACGCATCCACACGAATGGACGGTCCAGATCCCGTCGGGATTTCGCGATTGTTGTTGTCCCAATGCACACGACCTCGAGAACTCTGATTTCCCGATGGCTTATCTCCCTCGCAGCTTCTGCAGATCTGATGGTTGTCGGCCTTTCGGGAAATTTTAATGGGATCCAATGGTCACCGGATCTTTGTCTTCCTTCTCCTCTGCTAACTCCTGTATCTTGAGCTTTGTTGCGCGTGTTTTCCTCAATGTTGTTCCTCCTGAGCTTTCACGTCTGAATCCCCAATGGATTTTATCCTTCTTATCCTGCCATCTCCACTGTTGTACTTGCCATCAATGACAAGCATATGCTACTTGTTAAACTTTTGCCAACAAATTGATCATGGTATTTTACTCTACTATTGGAATCCTTTGAACCATTTGTATGAATTTTAGGTCTTTCTTCAGTATTTCTTGGCAATTTAAACTTTTTTCTACTTTAATGTGTTTCTTCTTGTGGTCATACCCAACACATGTCTTGTCACTAGGAGATATTTTTTGATTAAGGATGTATTCTAAGGCTGATGAATTGTTCTCAAACTTCAATTTTGTGGTATCTATTATTTTCACTTCTTCTCTTAGAGAAACAATTTCAAGTTCTTTTTCTTGTCAAATTTCATCCTTCTCTTTTAGTTGACTATTTAGGACTTCTACAATTTTCTTGTCCTCTTCTATTTGAATCATAACATTCTGCAGGTTTGTCCTTAGTTGGGTATCTTTCTCTTCTAATTGATTCTTCAAAGTTTCTTCAATATTCTTATCCACTTCTACTTGTGCCTTTAAAATAACGAGAGTCTTTTCGGTCTCACTTGGCTTCTCTTCTAGCAATGTATTCTTTTCTTAATACCTATGTAGTTGTTCCATTAGTATTTTGTTATTCTCCCTTGTATTCCCCAAATAATATAGAGCACTAATCAATTCCTCTTCAAGGTCTACTTCAACTTCCCCTTCATCATTTTATTCTTCTTCTGAGGCATGGATTTTTCTTTCATCTTTATCTTTGTCAATACTTCTTTTATTTGCATAGGTACTTCCAATGTCCCGAGGATTTAATTTATCACCACAAGAATAATTACTTGATTCAAATTCATTTACATTTTTTTCATTTGATTCATCAGTTACATGTCTATTTGGTTTGTCATGCATTTTCTTTGATGCTTCTTCTTTCTTTGGTGTATCTTCCTTTTGATCTTTTGCACATTCCTAGATTTCTTCCTTTGTGTAGTTTTCTTGTAGTTTGTCCCAAATCTTTTTAACTGATGAATGCTTTCCAACTTCATTTATTTTATTTTTAGAATCTGATAAGCCCCTTAGAATTATATTCAATTCCATTGCATTGTTCTTTTTAGATTCTTTTTTGTTGCACCCTTTGGTCTGACTTTTGGAGTGGTGTAACCATTTAATACTAATTGTCAAATGTCAAACCCCTATTCCTATAAAAATTCTCTCATATGTATGCTCCAATGAGAAAATTTTGATCCACTGAATAATGGAACTCCATCTGCAGAGTAAACTTCATGAATATCCATGATCTTCCTTCCAATGGTTAGATTGTTCCTGAAGGAACCCGCTCTTATGCCAATTGTTCCAATATTCACCAATACTAAGAGTGGGGTGAATCAATATTGAGCACTTTTTACCATTTTTAACCTCAATAACATCATGTAAGCATTAACCATTAACAATTCCATTCATCATCATAAAAAATCATACACATAACACAATGATTTTTACATGGAAACCCAAACAGGAGAAAAACATGGAATGTTTTTCTTCTATCATGCTAAGATTACACTCATAGGAAGCACCAACTTCCAATATTCTCTAGCACCAACTCAAATAAGGCACCAACCCCCTGATTTACAATAACCAACCTGAAGGAAGCTCTAAATCTCTTATTTACCAGCATCGACTAGAAGGAGGCACCAAGCCCCTGGCTTTACCAAATCCAACTGGAAGGAAGCACCCACTCCCTAAAGAACATGCACCAACTATTGGTTGTGGAGCCTAATTATCTCCCTGATTCATAGGTGTTTTTCAATGGTGCTTGGATCCCATTTCCTTGCAAGGGGTTTGGAGGGGGGATTTGCCCCCCACTATTGTCATCAAGCTCCCCCTGGCGGGGGATTCGGGGTAACTCCTAGGAAGTGAAATTTTGGGAAAAATTGCCTTGTAAAATATTGTAATTTTGTAGTCAATCTGGACCATTCATTATAAGGTCGTATATATGAAATTAAAAGTTATGTTAGGTTTTTTTTCCCTAGAAGGAAACCCTATTTTATGAGGGAATTGTATTGTGGTTGTGTGTGTGTGTGTGATTATTGTTTTCTAAGCGAGGATATTGTGAGAGAAAGAAGAGAAATTTATAGTGGGTATGTTGTAGGTTGTATCCCTTCATTTTTTTGGATAATAATAAAGGAAGGACGTGGAAATTTCTCTGGTGGACATATCCCACACTGGGTGAACCACGTATATATGTGTATCTATTATATTGTGTATCTTATGTGTTTTATTTCCATAATTTTTTTATTGTATTGCTCTATGATCCTTTTTTTCTAACAACTAGTATCAGAGAAAAAGGTAACTCAGGGGAAAAGAGGGTTACTGGTTTAAGTGGGATAAATGGTGGAAGATAGAAAGTTTAGGGTCAAGAAATTTAACGAAAAAAACTACCAATTGTGGAAGATGCATATGGAATATTATTAATATCAGAAGGATATATTCCTACCATTGGGCGGAATAAAAAATAAGTCGACGACCATGAAGGATGAAGAATAGGAGGTTCTTGATAGAAAGGCACTAGGAATGATATAGTTGAGCCTAGCAACATCGATGGCTTTCAATATTTCAAAATAAAAGACAACAAAGGAACTGGTGGATGCATTGGCTAAACTGTATGAAAAACCCTCAGTGTCCAATAAGATATTTCTAATGAAGTGATTATTTAATATGTAGATGTCAGAAGGTGGGTCTGTTGCCGATCATTTAAATGAATTTAATACGGTTACTAATCATCTAATTTCTGTAAAAGTGGACTTTGATGATGAGGTTAGGGCTCTTCTAATCCTATGTGCATTTCTAGAAAGATGGAATGGCTTGGTCATGGCTATAAGTAACTTTTTCTCTGGTTCAAACACTCTAAAATTTAATGATAGTGTTGGTGTTATCCTTAGAGAGGAAATCCAACGGAAAAACATAGGTGGGACATCAGGTAATGCATTGACCATGGAGAATAGGGAAGACAAAAGGATATAGGAAAGGGCTTATGGAACCATGGGAATTATAGGAAGGGAAGATCCAAATCTAGATTGGGAAAGATAGAGTGTTGGAATTGTGGGAAGAAAGGACATATGAAAAAAGGCTACAAAGATCCAAAGAAACTAAGAGATGGACAACATGAGAAAAATTAGGAAGAAAATGTCACAGGTGATTCTTTATGTTACAAGATGCTTTGATTCTTTATGTATATAATATTTCTAAGTCTTGGGTAGTATATATATAGGGGCTTTATTTCATGCCACGCCCCATAGGAAACATTTTCTAGATTATGTTCAAGGTGATTTTGGACAGGTTCATTTGGGTGATGATGCACCATGCAAAATTGTTGGAATGGGTAAGATACAAATAAAGAAAAATAATGGAAACCAATGGTTGTTGAAAGAGGTAAGACATGTTCCATATCTAAGGAAAAATCTGATTTTAACAGGGCAGTTGGCAGGTGAAGGTTGTATATCTATATTTACAGACAAGGCATGGAAGGTCACGAAAGGATCACTAGTGATGGAAAAAGGAGAGAAGGTAAGTGCATTGTATTTATGTACTGGTAATACTCACTCTTCTATATCTTTAGCTTCTACAAGAGTGGATACAACACTGTGGAATCATAGGCTTGGAAACATGAGTGAGAAGGGGATGCATATACTTCAAAAAAGAAATTTGTTTCTAGATATTAAACAAATTGATTTGGATTTCTATGAGCACTGTGTTTATGGAAAACAAAAGAGAGTCAAATTTCTCAAAGTTAGAAAATAAAAGAAGAGTGAAAGGTTAGAGCTTGTGCATACAGAAGTATGGGGACCAACTCATGTATCATCTCTTCGTGGATCTCATTATTATGTTACATTTATTGATTATGCAACTGGAAAAACCTGGGTTTATTGCATTCGAAAAAAATATGATGTTTTTTATACTTTTAAGAAATTGAAAGCTTTGGTTGAGAATGAGACAAGAAAAAGGTTGAAGTATCTCAAATAAATAATGGAGGTGAATATTGCAGAAAGAAGTTTGATTATTACTATTCATACCATGGGATTCGTAGAGAGAAAGCAATTCCAGGAACACCACAAGAAAATGGTGTGTCAAAAAGGATGAACAAGACAATCATGGAGAATGCAAGGAGTATGAGATTTCATGTTGGGTTGCCCTTATAGTTTTGGGAAGATGTTTTAGATAGTGTTGTTAATTAATAAACATAGTACCTCCAAGCTCTTTGGATGGTGGAATTCTAGAGGAGGAATGAACAAGTAAAAAGGTAAACTATTCTTTTTTGAAGACTTTTGTTTGTCAAGCATTTGTGCATATTGATAAAGAAAATAGAACAAAGATTGAGGAAAAATACAAGAAGTGTACCTTTTATTGGATACGGTTTTAATGATTTTGGTTATTGCTTATGGGATTTTGAAAATTGCAAAATCATTAGGAATAGATATTTCATACTCAATCAGAAGGTCATGTACAAAGATCTGTTGCACGGAAAGAAACAGGAAAAAGAAAAACCAGAATACACAATGCTTGATGAGATCACCGAAAAAGAAATTCCAAAGGTACTAGAAAATCAAAATGTACAACAACAGGAGCATCATGTACCTAAAACTCCTGCAAGTGTTGTTAGAATATCTACCAGGTTAATGATACCCCCTAAATGATACTCTCCTTCATTGTATTATTTATTTTTTATTGATTCTCGTGAACAAGAAACCTATGAAGAGACAATGCAGGTAGAAACTAAAAAGAAGTGGGAGCAAGGCATGAAAGAGGAAATGGGATCCTTGGTAAATAAATAGAATTGGGACTTGGTTCAGTTTCTTGCAGGAAAAAGAGTATTGAAGAATAAATGGGTTTACATGTTGAAGGAAGAAGATGGAGGAAAAAAACAGTACAAGGCTAGACCTGTTTTAAAGGGGTTTGCATAAAAGAAAGGTATATATTTTGATGAAATATTTTCTCATGTTGTTAAGATGACTTCAATTAGGTCTATTTTAAGTCTTGTGGAAGTATAATATTTGCATCTTGAACAATTAGATGTAAGAACAAATTTTCTAAATGGGGATTTGGAGGAAGAGATTTATATAAAGAAACCAGAGGGATATGAGGTCAAAGGAAATGAGAATTTGATATGCAGGTTGAATAAGATATTGTATGGCCTAAATAAATCTCCAAGGCAGTGGCATTTGAAATTTCACAGGTTTATGAAAGAACAAGGTTATAGTAGATGTCACTCTGATCACTCTGTTTATTTTAAAAGGTTAGAAAATTGCAGTTATATTATCTTGCTATTGTATGTAGATGACATGCTTGTTGCAGGGTCTAATATGCAGGATATAAATGTGCTCAAGAAGAAATTATTTAATTCATTTGGGATGAAGTATTTGGGTGTTGCAAAGAAAATCCTTGGTATGAGAATAACAAGAGACATAAAAATTTGCAAAATGACATTGTCTTAGGGTGAGTACATAGAGAAGGTGCTGGAGAGGTTTAGAATGCAGAATGAAAAAACAACTAGTACACCTTTGGCCAACCATTTCCAATTAACTAAGGAAATGTGTTCCACAACATAGGAGGAGATAAAATACATGTTTAGGGTCCCTTATTCATCAACAATTGGAAGCTTGATGTATTCAATGGTTTTCACAAGACCAGATATTGCACATGCAGTGGGAGTTATGACCAGGTATATGAACAAGCTAGGTAAAAAATATTGGGAGGTAGTAAAGTGGATTCTCAGGTATTTGAGAGGTATTACAACTCATGCATTATGTTTTGTAGGTTTAGACATTGTTCTACATGGATATGTTGATTTATATATGGAAGGTGAAAAAGATAGAAGGAGGAGCACCACGGGATATGTTTTTACTGTAGGTGGAACAATAGTAAGTTGGATTTTGAAATTGAAAAAAGGTTTTATCACTTTCAACAATAGAATCTGAGTATGTTGCTTCTACGAATTCTAGTAAAGAGATGATTTGGTTACAGAGGTTTATGGAGGAATTGGGAAAGAAGCAAGAGAATAGCGAGTTGTATTGCTACAACGAGAGTGCAATTAATATTTCAAATAACTCATCCTTTCATTATAAAACTAAGAATATAAAACTCAGGTACCATTTCATACAATCTATCTTAGAAGATGGACATTTGATGTCTGAAAAGATACATACTAGCCAGAATCCTGCGGACATGTTAACAAAGGTAGTAACCAAGGACAAACTGAGTTCCTACTCAGTTTCAGTTCTTCTTCAATCATCGAGGTGAAGATGATGAATTTTCCAGGTCCAAGGTGGATCATAGTATAGAAGGTACAACATTAGTGGAGTTTTTTTGATAATTCTCCAAGTGGGATATTGTTGGTTGTGGAGCCTGACTATCTTCCCAATTTAATGGTTTGTTTTAGCCATGCTTGGATCCCATTTCCTAGTATGGGAGTTGGGGGGGGGGATTTCACCCCCACTATTGTTTTCATGGGGGTCCAAGGGGGGGGAGATGAAAATTAATGGATCCCCCCCCTCCCTAGCGGGGGATTTGGGGGCAACGCCCTTGAAGTGAAATTTTGGGAAAAATTACCTTGTAATATATTGTAATTTCATAGTCAATTTCGACCATTCATTATAAGGTCATAGATATGAAGGTAGAAGTTATGTTAGGGTTTTTTTACCTAGAAGAAAACCCTATTTTATGAGGGAATTGTATTGTGGTTGTGTATGTGTGTGAATATTGTATTCTAAGAGAGGATGTTGATACTGAGAGGGGGGTGAATCAATATCAAGTACAATTTAAAACCTTTTTCAAATTATACTTAAACCATTCAAATATATCCAATGAGCAATGAATAATAGTATAAGAGCTGCACCAATACACCACAATACACCATGCACAATATATGAGAAATAATCAATAGTTATTGTTCAAGGGAAGTAATGACTTCCAAAGGTAGCTACAACTTCCAAATGTAAAGGGAGGGATAAACCTCCAAGAGGAAGATACAATCCTCCAATATCAAGAGAGAGTTGAACTTTCCATCCTTTCCCCTTATTTCCAGCCAAGAATATATGAGAGATAATAAAACTTTACATTAAATCATCACCATCAATCAATCATCACATAGAACCTGATAATGCTTCTTGAGACTTCTTCAATTTATGCAATTATTCAATTCTTGGAGTACTCTGATCCTGTAGATAATATTACTCAATGTATTCTCTGAAACTCCTCCAATTTTCACTCCTTGAATCCTCCCCAAAAATAGTTTATAGAAAAAATGGTAGACTTTATTCAATTCTAGTCTATTCAGGAGAGTGAACTTGCATAGAATGCCCCACGCTCAATAATTTACATCCAATTCTAAAAATTGCACACAAGAAACTAAAGTCCATACTCTTTACAATGAAATTTTTCCCACTTCATTTGGATTCTCGATGAATAAGTTATGACTATTTTACGTGCAACACATGTTTATTGACTAGATTCAGGATTGGTCACAAACCCTATCTTCCACATAGTGTATCTCCATAATTATAGCAAATCAAGAGCTTAACTTTTTACCAGAGGTACCTTGATATGGCTTATCAATACCATAGAGATTTCACCATTTGAATCATTCTAGAAAAAAAGTTATAGAAAAAATGGTAAGATGACCTGAAAATAACATACCTTAGAACACATCACCAAAAGACTTCATCCTCCCTTGAAATCCGACCTTCTTTTCTTCTTATTTCCTCTGAAATTTGGCTTGTATCAAATGAATGTATAATGATGTTTATTTGTACCATTTATGCGACTTCCTTTTAACATTAGGGCTGACCTGACACTTTCTTATTTTGTAATTCTTTTCTTTAATTATCTTCAGGGCCTACATGTACTTCCTTCTTCAATTCACTTTGTCATCTTCAAAAATTCATTTCTCCTCAACCATGAGGATCCACGTGGCATGCCACATACCACCAGAAACAATATGATGTATATTATCCATCCATGGGTGTTGTATCTACATGTGCATTTTCCTTCATGTCCAAATACCTTCATCAATATTGCGGTCCAAAACCCATGACTAGGGTTGACATCAATGACAACAAACAATCTTCCAAAAATCTCCCCCTTTGTCATTGATGGAAACACTCATGCTACCCCTATCATCATGAGCCCAATTCATCCTCCCCTTTGAAATCAATGGAAAATGGTATGGCTTCTCCTCCCGAGTTTAATGGCAAAAGGTAACCTTCTTCTTTGGGGTTGCTCCCCCTAAACATGTGGCTCTCAATAATACTTCATCCTTATTTTTGGTCTTTGGAACTTTTTCTTACTTGGAATCCTTTTGTGTGGCTTTTGTCTTCTCTCTCTTACTCATGTCTAGGATGTATATGTTGTTCTATCTTCTTGTTGTAGTTGCAACCAATCTTCCTGAGTTATTTTCTCTGATTTTACATTTACGGGAGTCAAACATAAGAGTGTATCCTTGATCACATATTTTGCTGACACTGAGGAGATTATGCTTCAAATATTCAACCAATAAGACTTTTCTTGCTTTTACATTTTCACTTCCAAGCTTTACAGTTCCTTTTCCAAGTATTTTGGTAGATGAGTCATCTCCAAATGCAACATTTCCACCCTTTTTCTTCAAGATGACAAATTTGTTTTGATCTCCGGTCAAATGAGATGAGCACCCACTGTCTATGAACCATTCATCTTCTTCTTTGCATTCTTTAGAAACTAATGCTATTCGACAATTTTCATTGTGTGTAATTTCTTTCTTTTTCCATGTTGTAGTTGGTATGCAGACATTTGGCATATGATTATCTTCCTTCATCTCTCTGCAATCTCGTGCTTTGTGACCAAGATTATTGCACTTGTAACATACAATATTTTGATCCATTAATGGGTCAAATGGATTATAATTTTGGTTGAAAGGTCTACGAACGTTTTCATATCTACTATTTTCACCATTCATGTAGCTTGCATAGTTATTCCTTTCATTGATTCTACAATTGACTGCCTTGTGTCCAAAATTTCCACAAGTATAACAATGTCCAAGAAATAAATTTTGATACCTAGGCGTAAGTGATCTTCTTTGTGGTGTGGTCCATATAGGTTCATGATCTATTCTTCTGTAGTTTCCTTCATAATGATTTCTTTCATACCTGATGGGAGAGGATCTTCTTGATGTCTCATTCCTTCTGAATTCTAGTTTTCTATCTTGTTGTTCAACTTGTTCTGGAGTGTTGGTTTCA
>ML823146.1:76046-92112 GCA_009831015.1 Picea engelmannii
CTTCTGAATTCTAGTTTTCTATCTTGTTGTTCAACTTGTTCTGGAGTGTTGGTTTCATCATTTTCAACTTCCTTCTCTTGTTTTGTTGTCTTCAAACTGTCATTGTATCCTAGTCCTGTCTTTTTGTTTGGAGATCTTTGACTACTAAGGATCTCATCTAATTTTTCAGTGCTTTTTTCGAATTTCTTCAACTTTTTTGTTGTCAATAATATCTCCCCTTTTGTGTGATCCAATTCTACTTTCAACTTCTCATAATCTTCTAATTGTTCCTTCAAGTTATTAATGGTCTTTTCAAGCTTGTAATTATCTTCTTCACAACTACTCAATTCACCTTTTAGTATTATGTTTGTGTTTCTAAACTTGTTATTTTCAATTACAACATGCTTCAACTTTTCAAGATTCTCATCTTCTTGTTCACTCTCTGCATTGTCTTTGTATCCCCAAAAGGAATCAAGGTTGGTTTCTTCATCTGAATCTTCTTCACAAATCATTTATTCTTCTTTAGAATTCTTATGATCATCAACCTAAGTTTCTTGGGTTATGAAGAGGACTTCTCCTCCATCATTATCTTCTTCATCACTCTCATCTAAGGAGATGCCATCATCCTTGGAGTAGAAGCTCTTTTTATTGTTGAGACTTCTCTTTTTATAGTAACATTTTTCAACAATATGTCCTATTCTACCACAATTAAAGAATTTGAGAGGAGACTTACCTTTTTATATTCCACTTCCTTTCTGGAACCTTCTTACGAAATTTGCTATTTCTTCATCAAGGTCATTATCCTTGTATTTTGTCTTCTTTATGGATTTAAAGGTTGTTTCATTGTTTGTCTGGTCACTTTCTGTACCTGTTCTCATTTCATATGCCATAAGAGTCCCATGTAATTCATCCATTGTCATTTTGGTCAAGTCCCTAGTTTCTTCAATGGTGGAGACCTTAGCATCATACTTCAAGAGAAGTGATCTCAACACCTTTTGTACAACCAATGATTCATCGAGATCTTCACCTAATCCTATGATAGAATTAACAACTTCATCAACTCTAAGAATATAGGTTGTGTTAGCGATATTTCTTTTCATAGGCACAAGAGTATTCAGTTCTACAAGATACATGGGAATCGCTCAGCGTAGCAGTGGAAGGACCTCTTTTCTGGTTACGAGTCAAGCGAGCGGGCAAAGTTTTGTTGTTGGCAGTTGAGATTCATCCACAAAGAAGACCAGCGGTCAACGGGATTTCGGGACTAAATATGGCTCATCCGATCCAGTGGCAGAGAATCCAGTCATATTGGCATATCAGCTTTCGGGAGTTCGAGGGGAAAAGTCCCTCATCATTTCACATCCCGAAACCCCGAACCCCGAAATGTCGATAAGCACTCTTCTAAGTTGGACCCACGGTTATGGCGCCTGGTTGTAAAGGAAGGATCCTGGAGGAGGGTGCTTACGTTTATCATTTGGCCACCTGGGCCCGTCATATTGCCGAATCAATCCTGAACCGTCAGATCAATGGGGGGACGCATGGCGACCATTAGGGTCTCCCGGGATTTTTCCCATCACGATTTCGGGGAAGGAAGACCTGCTCCTCTCTTATCCGCAACTTCCAGGTGCCATCGGACTCGACCTCAATCTTGGTCTACGCCTGGAGTAAATGACAGCCAGAAGGGGCTGTTGAAACCTCCCATCGTTCATTAACTATGAGGTATGGAGGGTCTGGCGAGAAGTCTCCTCGAAAGGGTCATGCGTACCCTCTTTTCCAAAGAGGCTAGGTCGAGTTCTCAGCCGGAGGAGGTTTGCACATGCTAGCTCAGCCTTTAATAGCTCAACTACTCCCCTTGCAGGAGTCACACGCATTCAAGGTCACATCTGACAAAGAAAATCCATCTGAAATTTGACTGAAGGGACACAGAACCTTGGGCGACGAGCACGCCTCTGTTAGGCGATTTTTTTTTTCTCTGAGTTTATAAACTCAGTCTCTGCATTTTTGTAAATCATCGGCGGTAGAGTGCAGCTCCCAGTTGTAAATTTTTAGCACAGACTCTAGTTCTCTGGTTATGTATTGGCATGTAAGATTTCTTGGTTAATGAAAGACAGTTTTCTCACTCCATTTGGTTTTCATCTCGCTGAGAGAGTTTGTAAACAACTGATTTGTGCGAATTATTGCAATGATGTTATGATAAATGATTTATTGTTGCATTTTTGTATTCTCTTGTTTTTGCGTTTGAATGTGAGAATACCTTGCGTTCAGACATCTTCTTCTATAGTCTGTTAGCAACCAGATGTTTACAACAGACCCCTGCATTTTTTTGATACAAGTCTTCCTCCTACTCACCCTTACTGCGACTCACTGTCTGAAGTTTGACTGAGACCTCACTTGCCCTTGCATACCCAGTCTAGTTTCGGAGTTGGAATGATATCGTTTTGAGTTGGCTTCCATTCGGTCACCCCATCTATAAACAAAACGTGACATTAACTAATGGGCATCGGGCTCTGCTCCTGCTGCAATCCAGGAGTGACTTCCATTGCCAACAGGTTGCAATATCTTCCTTTTCATTCATCTTCAAATTTTCAAATTCTGCTCTATTTCGTTGAAGCTTGACCTGCTTAACTTTTGGATCACCTTCGTAGATATTATTGAGTTTGTCCCGTACCTTTTTAGCAGTGTTGCATCCCATCACTTTTCTAGCAATGGTTGGTGCCAGTGTTGTTAGAATAACATGTCTGGATTTTGAATTACAACTCATAAGATTCTTCTCATTTAGATCGGTTGGAGCATTATTTGGGATTACATACATGGATGATTTTAGGGGCTAAATTTTGCTCATGGGCTAATTTTCCATTGTTTTTCCCCCAAAATGTTTTTCTATTCTAAAAATGATTCGCCCAAAAGTCGTAATATTATTTTACCTCAAAAGTCATCAAAATTTTACACAAACTATATAAAATCCTTAGAAATTTGAATGTTTTTACAAAAATATCGCCAAACATTTATAGTTGACATATGAAGGATTAGTAAGATTCACCAAGGTTTCTACATTTTAAAATAATTTTTCATCCTTAAAATCATCCCTAATTACACAGCCATTTACAACTGAGTACCAAATGTCTACTCCCAAAGTCGTTAGGTAAGTTTTCACTCTATCTTTTAAAACACCAGTATGCATAATTTCTTCCATCAAATTTTTGAATCCCATTTGAAATGTGCTCATGGTCATCCATCTTTGCTCAAGATTTTCCTTCCAGTGGTTAAACTGTTCTGAAGGCAACCTGCTCTGATACCAATTGTTGATACTGAAAGGGGGGTGAATCAGTATCAAATATAATTTAAAACCTTTTTCAACTTATATTTAAACCATTCAACTATATCCAATGAGAAATGAACAATAGTATAAGAGTTACACCAATACACCACAATACACCATGCACAATATATGAGAAATAATCAATAGTTATTGTTCAAGGGAAGTAATGACTTCCAAAGGTAGCTACAGCTTCCAAATGTAAAGGGAGGGATAAACTTCCAAGAGGAAGATACAATAATTCAATATCAAGAGAGATTTGAACTCTCCATCCTTGCCCCTTCCTTCCACCCAAGAATATATGAGAGATAATAAAACTTTACATTAAATCATCACCATCAACCAATCATCACATAGAACTTGATATTGCTTCCTGAGACTTCTTCAATTTCTACAATCCTTGAATTCTTGGAGTACTCTGATCCTGTAGATAATATTACTCAATGTATTCTCTGAAAATCCTCTAATTCTCACTCCTTGAATCCTCCCCAAAAAGAGGTTATAGAAAGAATGGTAGACTTTATTCAATTCTGGTCTATTCAGGAGAGTGAACTTGCACAGAATGCCTCGCACTCAATAATTAAAATATGATTCTGAAACTTGCACACAAGAAACTACAGTCCGTACCATTTCTAATCAAATTAGTCCCACTTCATTTGGATTCTCTATGAAGAATTTATGATTGTTTTACCTGGAGCACCTGTTTATTGACTAGCTTCAGGATTGGTCACAAACCCTATCTTCCACAAAGTGTATCTCCATAATTATAGCGAATCAAGAGCTTAACTTTTTACCAAAGGTACCTTGATATGTCTTCTCAATACCATAGCGATTTCACCATATGAATCGTTATAGAAAAAAATTTATAGCAAAAATGGTAAGATGACCTAAAAATAACATACCTTAGAACACATCACCAAAAGACTTCATCCTCCCTTGAAATCTGGCCTTCTTTTCTTCTTATTTTCTCTTAAATTTGACTTGTATCAAATGAATGTATAATGATTTTTATTTATACCATTTATGTCACTTCCTTGTAACATTAGGGACGACCTGACACTTTCTTATTTTGTAATTATTTTCTTTAATTATCTTCAGTGCCTACATGTACTTCCTTCTTCAATTCACTTTGTCATCTTCAAAAATTCATTTCTCCTCAACCATGAGGATCCACGTGACGTGCCACATACCACCGAAAACAACATGATGTATACTATCCATCCATGGGTGTTGTATCTGCATGTGCATTTTCCTTCATGTCCAAATACCTTCATCAATCTTGTGGTCCAAAACCCATGACTAGGGTTGACATCAATGACAACAACCAATCTTCCAACAGAGGATACTTTGAGAGAAATAATAGAAAGTTATATCGGGTGTGCTATAGGTCGTATCCATTAATTTTGTTGGATAATAATAAAGGAAGGACCTGCAAATTTCTCTGGTGGATGTATCTCACACTGGGTGAACCACATATATATTTGTCTCTATTGTATTGTCTATCTTTTGTGTTTTATTTATGCATTTGTTTTATTTTATTTCTCCGCAATCTTGTGTTTCTAACACAAACCTACTGAATGAAGACACCAATATTCTAAATAGAGCACTAAATCAAGAAGATATCACCAATACAATATATTCATACATAGAGTGCTTATGACTTCACCTGCATGCTTCATTCTGTATACAATCCTTCAAACCCTAGAAAGCCTCATAACATCATTCCCAGAATGTAATCACTAACAACAACATCCACTGATAGTAATATCCATTCATGACAACATCCACTAATGGAAACATCCACTCACAACAACATAAAAACTTCATAGCAAAGCATATGGAAGCATCACAACCACATGACAAAATCAAAACTTCGTAGCAGAGCATACAACAAGATCACAACCTTATGACAACATCACAACCTTATATAATACCTTGATAATAAGACCTTAAGATAATCCCTTAGACTTCTCTTGCATACCAGAAATACACCCCAACACCCTGAGAACACCTTATACTTTATCTCTTCATTGGTTACAATAAAAATGTGAAATTCTATCATGTATTTATAGTAATTTTGTCCCCAAGAATTAGTTGAGCCGACCTCAATTTTCTAGTTGGGTTATTGAACGAAAAAACTCATATCTTCTCGTTACTGGGGAGTTAGAGGGACTTTCTTATACTATTGTAAATGTCTTGGAATAATATTTCCAACCATGTAACTTGTGCTTCCATTTGAGTTAGTTATGTATGGTAAAAATTTCCTCAAATATAGGGTATCCAAATTGACCACAAATAATACTTTCAACAACCTCCATCTTGCAATATTTATCTTGGACATTTGTAGGATTATTCACTTGGTTTTAGGGATTATTCAAGGATCCGTTTGTGTACAAATCAAAGTGGGCATGTGTAAACAACCACATGTTATCTCATCTCATGAGGGCCATGTTTAAAATCTACGCCATAAGGAGACCACTTTGGAGTTATATACATTTGTGTCAAGGCTCCTTCAAGGCACTTCAAGGTTTCTTCAAGTGGACACATCATTACTTCTTCAAGGTATTCTTCAATTTTCTTTGACATTGACTTGTCCTCATGGATTAACTCCTGTAGGTTGGCTTCTCAAGGCTTCATCAACATGTCTTCAAATCTTCTTCTCTTGGCTTCATGGCTTCAAGGATTATTTACTTGGATTCATGGATTCAAGGCTTCTTCACTTAAATTCATGGCTTCAATACTCAAACAATCTTAGTATAAGCTATGGAGGACAAGGGTTTTTCCATTACTTTTTATAGAGGGAAACTACTCATACATCCATAGAAATCTATCTCGAACACAACAATGGTCGGTGTGGTTAGAGAGGGCACTTTATACAGGTTGTAGGGAAGGCCTTTTCATGATTCAATACATGATAGTGAAAACCTATGTGAGTTATGGAATAGTAGGTTGGGACACCTACACTACAAAACATTTTTTTATCTTGAAGAGTATTTTTATAGGTCTTCCATAGTTCATCATTGAGTAGAAGGGAGTGTGTAGAGGGTGTGCACTTGGAAATAATGCCAAGGATTCTTTTCCTAGTAGCGAGAGTAGGTCCAAGGGGATATTGGATATTATCCAGTTATATGTGAGTTGGATAATGTCAGTAGCATTAGTACAGGGATAGTAATACTGTGTGACATTTATTGATTATTTTTCTAGGAAAAACTGGATATTCTTTATGAATACCAAGGATGAGGTCTTCAATCAGTTTCAGAAGTTTAGAGCTCAGGTGGAGATCTAGATAGGGAATAAGTTCAAGGTATTGAGGTTGGATCATGGGGGAGATTACATCTTTAATGAATTCGAGGATTTGTGTAAGGATGAGGGGATCAAGAGGGAGATAAAAGTCTCATAGCCTCAACAAAATGGGGTTGCGGAGAGAAAGAATCGGTTCATCATCAGTTATGTCAGGGATATGATACATGACCAGGAGTTTCCTATGGTTCTATGGGAAGAGGCATGTAACATAATGATATATGTGTAGAACATGAGTCCTCATAGGATATTGGGGGACAAGACTCCTGAGAAGGAATTCTCAGGAGTGAAGCCAGACATACGACATTTGAGGATATTTGGTTGTTCAACATACATCCATGTGCCTATGGAGAAGAGAAAAAATATGGAGCTTTCAAGACATAAGGGTATATTTGTGGGGTATGATGAGACCTCAAAGGCTTATAGGATATTCATTCTAGCACAAAGGAAGACAGTTGCTAGTATAGACGTTAATTTCGAGGATAACTTAGCATCTAGGAGATCTCACAAGTCATAAAAAATGACAAAGGAAAAGGAGTAGTAGGCTCAGAAGGATGATCAACAGTTAGGAATTCAGAATTCAGGTAGGAAGGAGGATTTATCCCCTTGTAGTCCTTTCAGGAGACCCATGTGTCTATTACATACATTGAAGGATGTTGGTGAGGTTCCTAGGAGTACGGTCAGAGAGTGCAAGCCTCTTTAAGTTTCCAAACTATATGTTGCTTATGAGTAGCATCATTGATGCTAAGCCTTATAGTTTTGAGGAAGCAACAGATCAATGGGTATGGATGTATGTCATGGTAGAGGAGTTCACCTCTATTATCAAGAATGATTTTTGGAACATAGTACCAATATTACAGGGGAAGTCAATAGTGAGTTCCAGGTGGCTATACAAGATCAAACATTTTGTAGATGGTAGCATCGAGAAGTTCAAGGTGAGGTTTGTGGAAAAATAATTATCTCGGAAAGAGAGAGTGGGATACGAGGATACATTTTCTCCAGTTTCAAAGTATGCTTCTATTCAAGCTGTTATTTATATTTCTTTAATTATGAGGTGGAGGATAAATAATATGGATGTGAAAACAACTTTCCTCAATGGGATTATTGAGGAGGAAGTATAGATAGAGAAACCTCAAGGATTTGAGGTACATGGGAAGGATTATCATGTGTGTATGCTTAAGAAATCCTTGTATGGACTCAAACAGGCACCCACGGCATGGTATTCCAAGATTGACAGATGCTTGTAGAGTATGGGATTTACCAAGAGTGATGTGGATCGTAGCTTGTACTTCATACTTGTTGGGGTAGATGCACTCATATTGGTTATGTATGTGGATGATTTATTTCTCACAGTTGCAAAGGATCTTATTGTAGGGTGAAAAGCATATTTTTCTAGTGAGTTAGAGATGAAGGACATAAGATTGATGCAGTATTTCTTGGGGCTAGAGGTATGGCAGGTATCGGGATAGATCTTCCTTAGACAAGGGAAGTACATAGTTGATATATTAATAATATTCAAAATGGAGGAATGTAGACCGATGGATACACCTATGGTTACTAATTTGATTAAGTTGGTGATTTCATATTCAAAATTGGTGGATCCCAAGACAGACAAATAGTTGATAGGGTCCTTGGTTTATTTGGTCAACACTGGGCCAGATATTTGTTTAGTTGTGAAGACCTTGAATCAGTTTATGGTGGAGCCAAGGAAGGTGCATTGGATAGCAATGAAGCATGTGCTCAAGTACTTGAGAGGTATAATGGAGTATGGATTGAGGTATCTTGGAGGATATGGAGTCGATTTTCAGGGATATACAGACTCAAATTGGGCAGGGAGTGTAGTAGATAGAAAGAGAACCTTCGGGTGTTTCTTCAGCTTGGGATAAAAAATGATTACTTGGTTCAATAGGAAGAAAAAATATGTAGCACTTAATTCAAAAGAGGCTGAGTATATGGCAACGAGTATGGCTAGTTGTGAAGCCATTTGGATTTGCAAATTACTTATAGGTTTATTTGATCAGGATTTGGAACCTACAGTGATATATTATGATAATCAAAGTTGTATCAAACTCTTAGAGAATCCAGTACTCCATGACACGTCCAAGCATATTGATAGTAGATACCACTTCATTTGAGATATAATCTAGAAGAGAGAAATGAATATTCATTATATTTCCATAGATGAGAAGGTTGCGGATATTCTAACCAAACCCTTGGTTAAAGTGAAGTTTGTGTAGTTCAAGACAAGCTTGGAGTGATGGAAAATACCTTCCTCGCTAAGAGGGAGTTTTGATGCATGGTAGCATTAGATAGGTATTTAAGAATAGGTATATGTGTCTATACATGTGGAAATCGTCCAAATCCTTCTATCCTTGACTTTACTTTAATTAAAGGAATTATTAAAGTAAAGTGATTTTATTAATTAATTAATTGAGTTATTTAAGGAAATGATAAAAGTTAGCATCATAGCCATTGATCTCAAGTAAGGTGAGAAGTAATCTCAACCGTCAATCACTTTGGAGATTAGGGTTAGGTTATAACTCAAGATTATAAAAGAAAGGCTAGGGTAAAGGAGAAGACACTTGATAGAACTTGTGTTCAGAGAGTCAACACAAAGAAGGTGGGATCACAAAGGAATTTGATTCAAGGATATCTTGGATAGGTGGAGAAGGACTTACATCTAGATATCAGGTCAAGGGGAAGAGAGAACAGAGGCAATCACAAGTGGGTTTTAGCAGGGCAAAGCCATATGAAAGGGTTTTGTCATACAATATTTATGTGTGTGTACGTGGGTTACAGTGGAAACATGTGCATATACATTTTTGTATAGAAGGAGAGGTGTGTACACCTTGAAAAGCATGCATATCTGGGTTGTACAATAGATCACACTTTTCCAGGTTTGTTTGCAATTGTATTTCTCTCAGTGGGACATTATCCCTATTACAAGAGACTTGATTTTAGCAAAATAAAATCATTCTCAGCACTGGTTTTCCCTTCAAGGTTTTCCAGGGGTATCTACCCAAAAATATTTGTATTTTTGTGTGCATGATTTGGTTTCCAGTTTTTCTTTCACTTTATTTATTTGAGTTGAATATTCCAACAATGTATTTTCTTTTGTTTTGTGATATTCTAATCTGATTTGCAGTAACATAATCACTAGATAACAAGATACCTAGGTGTTAGGGTAAGAGGTTTTAAATTAAAGTATCAATTTAGTCTCCTTGGAATTTTTTCAATTCTTAGTTGAAATGCCCAATTCCTTGGTTGAAGTGACTAGAAGTGGATTATCAAACAAACAATATTTTTCATTTATGCTATACTTACCAACTTATTTTTCGATAATATCAGGTCCAAAGTATGCCTCCTCTTCTTTATTTCCTTGTTGACTTCTACATGTTTTCTTGGCTAAAATACCAACACTAGTATCATCCCTAACTTTTGTATTATCATTTTAATTGTTTCCGCTATATACACTTGGTGAGTGACCAATGATACTCTCATATTCATCAAAACTCAACATAACATCCTTATCTGTAGTGTTTTCATGCAATTGAGTTTAAAAATCTCCATAGTTTTATTTTCTTAATACATTGCAGGTCACATGAATTTCACTTTCATTTTCAAATTTCAACCATAAGACAATCAATAAAATCACCCCCACAGTTGTCCATGGTTTTCATGCACAACTAAATCGTTATCATATTTTGAAAAGTTCTAAATTATGATGGCATAGTTTCCTTGTACCATGGAAAATTAACATTCTAGATGCTTTATGTCCTCAACTATTTCTTCAAAAATCATGTTTTTGCTCCATGACCATGTTTTAAGGGTTGGTCTCTTTCTTTACCTTTCCATTTTCGGGCAACATCTTTGAAAATTTCTACACAAGTGTAGGGTGAAAATTAAACCTGACAATTGTTCCTATTAGAGTAAAACAAGAACATATTATTGTAATGATTATGTGCTTGTAATTGGAAAGTATCGAGAAATAAAATTTGTGATAATTGATGAGCACAAACATAATCGCATACATCGACGTAAGTTCAATGTGGCATGGGTGACACATATCTATTAACAAGATTTATACATTCAATATAAAATCCATAATAGTTATCCATGTGGATATAATTATAGCATGATTTGATCCCATTAGTTAGTGTTGCATCGATCTACCCTTTTGAATACTCCCATTAGAACTAAGTTGATAATACTAAGATCATTTTAACAAAGTTCCTTCATATTGGGGTATTTTCCAGAGGGGATTCAAATTCATAAAATTTAGGTTATTAGAGGCTAATACCAATAATGGAAATTTATTATTTGAGCATGCATGGCATAATAGTTGACTAATTATGTCCAAATATGGCCCTACCATGTTTTGGTTCCCCATTCATCAAACTATTTATATCTCTTGAAAACTCAAATCCACAAGCATACAACTAAGAAATCGAAGTAAACCAAAAACTTATGAAACTCATCTCAAAAACCACAATGGAAGAAAAATAGATAATGTCTTTACATGACAAATTAGGGCATAAAAAACAATATTTATCAATATATGATGAAGCATACATAACATTGTGAATATGACATGAATAAAGGCACTTCAGGAAAGAAAAAATGACATATTGCTACCCTCATAAATAGGCCTTTTTAGTAAGTACAACATAATATCACATCATCATTGTAATATGTAATCTGACCACAATCATGCTACACATATCATAGTTTCCCCTTGTTATACCTTAACCATTTAGTCCAATCCATCTAATACGTATTGTTACAATTGCCTTTGACTATGCAATTTTTGGAGACTTGAAAACTCTAGATGTGAAATAGACTTCTATGTAATAGTATAGAAATAATAATACTTTCATCAACACCACATACATGTTAAAAAAAATACAAGAATATTAAAATTCCTCCAATAACTATCTCCATCATAGTGGATTTTCATTAATCCTACAGACAATTAAAGATGCAAACAATTTCAAATGATTCAAACAAAAATGTTAATTGCATCAACAAATCACAAAGTGCTTGACATCATAACATTCTAGTTTTAGCTCTAGAACCAATAAAAACATACAACATTCAATGTGTCAATGCTTTAGTATTCTCAACTTTGTCTAGCAATTATATCTTAAACTCAAAATGTCACAAGCTTTACAAGTTAGTTTATCAAATAGTGAAGCTAAGAAAAATGTTTTACCTTAGTTTGTAACAGAATCAATGTATGCTTACATTTTCATGACTATAGTACCTTAGCATAACATATGCATATTATATCTTGTTTTAAATTCATATCCAACCAAACATACAAATACAAATCTCTCTAGTTGTTAATGACTAGTGATAGAATTTTGGTCCCAGATATCTATTGTTTACAAAACCTTCAACTTTTATTAAAAAATAATTAATTGTGTCATTTTTACAAGTGAATAATGTTTTTTAGTATGATAGGTATGAATACAAATAAGAAAATGGATTGGCATTATACATGTATATCTAAATTTGTTTATGGGTGTCTTTAAGACTCTAATTATCTTTAGTGTCATTTTAGACGTCATGGAGCTCATGAATTTTATGATCCTTGTAGTGCCCCAACTTGGCTACTTATTTGTGCCTTGTATTTTGATACTCTAGGTTCGCCATTTTATCATTAGGGTGACCTTGTATGTTAGTATCTTCATTGCAAGAAAGATGAGTTCTTTTTAATCGAGGGCATGAAAGCTACATTAAAATATATCCTAAATTTGTTATTTTATTAAATATGTTGTGATTATATTCTAGTTGGATTGATAGAACATTTTGCTAAATAAGTATTTATTAGATTTATTTTCAGAGAGAGGCGATAGTTCATGAGGAATAGGGGAAAGTGAGACGTCAACTGGATGCAATAGGGTGAGATAAACTACAGGTTAAAAGGTTAGAAGAAAATTTCATAGATGCATAGAATTTTTTTATGTTGAAGGATGGAGAGTTGTTATGATGATGAGACAAAAGATGATGTTGAGGTCCCCTCGAGATACAAACATCTAGTGAAAGGGTGGGAACCAAAATAACTTCCAAATTTGGACACTAAATTTTATCTCAATGACATAATTTATTGAATTGCTTTATTATCTATGCATGGTCTAGGACTATTTTATATGGATGACATAAATGTCAAAAATGGAGGATTAGTTGAATTAATGGCGTACGTCTTACCATGTTACAATTAAGGATTTTGGATTAGGCTGACCCAATATATGTGAAGTATGCAGAGATATGCATTTTCTGCAAACTATATAAACTAAAATACTCTAATAAAACAAGTAGTGACTTTATATATTGATGGAAGGCCAAAAAATTCTAGAAATATTGTAGGTTTATGAACAGTACATGACCCAAGACAAATAGAAATACACCAAATTGTATATTTGAGGGACGTGAAGGAAATCAATTAGTGGTATGTGCAATAAAAATAATAGTAGTAGGGGAGAAGTTGTTGATAAATTATGATTTGAATATAATATTAGAAGAAGACCATACTATTATTGTTGGGGTACTTGTATTTTATTCTTTACATATTGAATTAATTGATTTTTTTATTGTTTACATAGATTCGATTCATTATTTTGATGTAATTATTATTCTTTTGAATGATTTGGCAGGATGATTGTTGGATGAGTGGTTCCTCTCTTTCAAGTTGATATCTATGTGCACTTCCAATTGTGTGAATTTTTTAAAAGACAATACTTTTCCTCTCTCATTCACAACTAAGGTATCTTCCCTCCTCATGTTGCTTTGAGTATAATTTGGAGTTCATATATGAGATATTTTATTATTAAATTAGTTTTTCCTCAATCAATCTAGTGTTGCATGTTTAATGAAACTTCCTATGACCTCTTATTTATCCCATGGTTTCCTATTTTGAATTCAAGTTTGAATACATATATATTTTCTTCATGTTTTTGGTGGATATATATGGCCTTCTTCACAAACCTTGTGGTGAAAAACCACATATAAACCCTCCCCTACAATTTTTATAAGGTATCCAAACCTTGAAACTTTGTTGGGATTCTCCTTTGGGGGGGGGCATAGGGGGAGGGAGGGCGTAAGGGGTTGGGGGACGGAGGGGGTGTGGGGGATGTTGGTTGTGGAGCCTGATTATCTTCCTGGTTCAGAGGTCTTGTGTTTTTCAGCCGTGTTTATACCCCATGAAGACTTTACACCCCAGAAGTATGTACACTCTTCCACGAGGGGAGTGCAGAGGGGGGGTACCCCCTCTGCGGGGTTCGGGGGGGGATATCCCTCCAAATGGGGGGTTCGGGGGAAAGCGGGCCCCCGACGGGAGTTTGGGGGTAGTGTCCCCTAATGGGTATTCGAGGGCGAAGCCCCCAAAGGAAAAATTTCCTTGTAAATGTATATTGTAATTTCATTGTAAATCTGGACCATTCATTATAAGGTCGCAGATCTAATGGTAGAAATTATGTTAGGGTTTTTTTTTCCTAAAAGGAAACCCTCTGTTATGAGGGAAATGTATTGCAACTATGCATTATGGTGATTATTGTATTCTGAGAGAGGAGACTGTGAGAGAAAGAAGAGGAAGTTACAATGGGTTTTGATGTAGACTGTATCCCTTCATTTGTTGGATAATAATAAAGGAAGGACCTGGCAATTTCTCTGGTGGATGTAGCCCACACTGGGTGAACCACGTAAATCTGTGTCTCCATTGTATTGTGTATCTTCTGTGTTTTGTTTCCACATTTGTTTTATTTTATTTATCTGCGGTCATGTTTTTCTAACAATTGGTATCAGAGCGAAAGGTAACTCGCAAGAAAAGAGGGTTCTTGGTTCGAGTGGGAGAAATGTTGGAAGATGGAAAGTTTAGGGTCGAGAAATTTAACGGCCAAACTTATCAGTTATGGAACATGCAGATGCAAGATTATTTATATCAGAAGGATCTATTCCTACCATTGGGAGGAGTAGTAAAGAAGTTGACGGCCATGAAGGATGAAGAATGGGAGATTCTTGACAGAAAGGCTCTAGGAACGATACGATTGAACTTGGTAGCATCGGTGGCTTTCAATATTTTGAAAGAAAAGACAACGAAGGGTCTAATGAATGCGTTGGCTAAATATTATGAAAAACCCTCGGCATCTAATAAGGTATTTCTAATGAAAAGATTATTTAATATGAAGATGTCAGAAGGTGGGTCTGTTACAGATCATTTAAATGAATTTAATACGGTTACTAATCAACAAATTTATGTAAAAGTGGAATTTAATGATGAGGTTAGGGCTCTTCTAATCTTGTGCTCATTGCCAAAAAGATGGAATACCTTGGTCATGGCTGTAAGTAACTCTGTCTCTAGTTAAAATACTTTAAAATTTGATGATGTTGTTGGTGTTATCCTTAGTGAGGAAATGTGACGGAAAAGAACATGTGAGATATCAGGTAATGCATTGAACATGGAGAACAGGGGAAGACAAAAGGATAGAGGAAAGGGCTCAGGGAACCATGGGAATTCTAGGAAGGGTAGATCCAAATCCAGACTTGGAAAGATAGAGTGTTGGAATTGTGGGAAGAAAGGACATCTAAAGAAAGTCTACAGAGCTCCAAAGAAACAAAGAGATGGACAATATGAGAGAAATCAAGAAGAAAATGTAACAGGTGATGTGTTACAAGATGATTTGATTCTTTCTGTAGATAACATTTCTAAGTCTTGGGTAGTAGATTCAGGGGCTTCATTTCATGCCACACCCCATAGGAAACATTTTCTAGATTATGTTCAAGGTGATTTTGGACAGGTTCATTTGGGTGATGATGCACCATGCAAAATTGTTGGAATGGGAAAGGTAAAAATAAAGCAATGCAATGGAAACCAATGGTTTTTTAAAGAGGTAAGACATGTTCTATATTTAAGGAAAAATATAATTTCAACAGGGCAGTTGGAAAGTGAAGGTTGTATATCCATATTTACAGATAAGACGTGGAAGTTCATCAAAGGATTATTGGTGATAGAAAAAGGAGAGAAGGTAGGTATATTGTATTTATGTATTGGTAATACTGAATCTTCTATATCTTTAGCTTCTACAGGAGTGGATACAACACTGTGGCATCATAGGCTGGGACACATGAGTGAGAAGAGAATGCAGATACTTCACAAAAGAAATTTGTTGTCAGATCTTAAACAAATTGATTTGGACTTCTATGAGCATTGTGTTTATGGAAAACAAAAGAGAGTCAAATTTCTCAGAGTCAGAAAAGAAAATAAGAATGAAAGGTTAGAGCGTGTGCATACAGATGTATGGGGACCATCTCAGGTATCATCTGTTGGTGGCTATCATTATTATGTTACTTTTATTGATGATGCAACTAGAAAAACTTGGGTTTATTGCATTCGACAAAAATCTGATGTTTTTGATACTTTTAAGAAATGGAAAGCTTTAGTTGAGAATGAGACAGGAACAAGTTTGAAGTGTCTCA